>QFEU01000055.1:0-13349 GCA_003316345.1 Tricholoma terreum | reverse complement strand
CATTGCTGCTGAGCACTTTGGGTTTCCTTGCCTGACTGCAATGCCCGGTGCCAATGCCGATGCTGCTGCCGCTGCCGATGCTCATGTCAATGCCAATCACAATGGCCCCAGATTCCTTTGGAGACCTCGTGATGCGCTGATGCCGATGCCGTTCCCTATGCAACTGCCGATGCCGTTCCCGATGCCACAGCTACTGCCGTTCCCGATGCAACAGCCGATACCGAGCCCGATGCCACTGCCACTGCCGTTCCAAATGCAACCGGCGATGCAAATACTACTGCCTGCATCACGCTGCCGTTGCCGTTGCTGCTGCCGATGCACGATGCACCTCCGAATGCAACTGCCAATGCCTGCGTCTGATGCCAATTCATAGGATCATTATGCTACAATGAACGGTGGGGTTACTTACTTACTGTTATAGTACATACATATACATACATGAGGCCTTCGACAGCGTCCACCGAACCCGCATCACTCGGTACAATGTATGCGTTCGATAGACCGTATTATTCGGTACAGTGTAGCTTACCTATGTGATTCGTTATCCACCCAAGCCTTTAAGACTCTGTGGATAGTTAGTAGAATAAATATTAAGAATATAAAATAAACCCAACCAACCATCCCCCATAGTTTGTCGGCAATGAACACTACACCATCAGCCCTTTTGACATGGAAGTGGTCCACATTCATGCATGTGTGCACCGATGTTCATGTAAAGATGTATGTAGCCCTCTACCTTCTCAGTTACATGCTCTCCTACTGCGCATACTTTGCAGACAAGGATCTATACATCTATGGCTACTCCCTCTCCTTGTCCATCATAGAATACCAAACTGCTGTCCATGGATGCCGGTTGGCAAAACTCTCCCACCATTCCCCAAAGGCCTGCATCAGCTCAATAAAGTTGTATGTTTCCTCAAAATCACAGTAGAGAGGGTTGGGTATCTAACACCATATACAGACCTAAAGAACTTGCCTTCCAAGTAACCACTGATGCTGACCACAAGTTCGAGTTGGCCCTACAACTCGATGACCTCAACACCGCCTTGGTGATAGTACAATCCATCATCAAGCTCAATGGTTTCGATCTGGCAAGGGAGTGTTTCAGGGGGGCAGGCGACTTGATGCTACTCTTGATGGCAACGGGTGATCAGAAAGACCTTGAAGGGTTCACCGCGAAGGCTGGTAGGTGTTTTGATTTATTCTAGCGGTACAACATTGGTGATATGGAAATGCGACAGAGAAAAAAGGTCAGAATAGTGGCATTCGCGACATGCTTCTCACTTGGTGATACAGAAGCATGTGTAGATCTATTGGTGAAGACACAATGGGCTTTGTTTGCTCACATGTATGCCCCAAGGTTAGTATCTTCATTATCTTTCTACATGAACCTCATCATGATTTTAAATCAAAGGCTGTAGATGCATGGAAAGCAGACCGCATTGGCAAGAAGCACCCTAAATTTGCGGCATCTCTTGCACATCCTGACATGAATCTGGAGCTATTTGAGGAAGGCTAAGAACAAGCATTGCTAGTAAGTTTGGGTACTTCATGATAGTTTGAAGGTTTACCAGCAGGGGCAGGTCCTAGGACAAGGCCGTTGGAAGGAGAAGGTGGTGTGCCAGTGCCAGTGGAAATCTCATGAATCATTGTAAGGGAGCTACGGCTACCTGTACATTTGTACAGGTGTTTACCATAGATTTCATAGCTCAAATTCATGTAAAATGTCTCTAGTAGTTTCATTGTTATTAAATAGTGGCCTTGAAGCTCCATCCAGAAGATATCTGAAGAAAACTAAGGCAACTGATAGGCAGAAACCTGGTAAGATCATGCTGCCTTCCGTTGCATATTATTGACCCCTGTTGCAGGTTCCCAACAATCACACTCCTGTAACAAGGCCCAACCAGCTCCAGATGGCTCTATTGCCCCTGCTGTGATCTTGTGGACTGTGGCCTTCTTCAAGAAATATACATCTACAATTACAACGAGTCCAACACTGCCTTTCTTGAGGAGGCTATGGCTCATTTTTATACTGATTCCCCTTTCCACTTTTTTGGCCGCGCTGCTGTTATATGTCTTCCTTGATTTCTATCCCTGGTTCAGAACCAGTACTCTCTTGCTCTTGAGTTAGTCTTTTCCCTCTATGGTGCCTGTTCGTTCCTTCCATATATTATTGATTCTCAAAATATACTGATGCTGTTACCCTCTGTCAAAGGATCTGGAAGGCAAAGGCACTTCCTCACTGCTTGGACCTTAATTCAGTTTCCAGATCATGGCAAACCTGTTCCTCCCTTGCAACACATCAATACTAGTACAATATATAAATGTCAAATGTGTTCTCTACTAGTGTTTGAAAGTACAGTCCTATGGACTGCAAAAAGACCACAGACTGGACTGGACTGCAACTGCAGTCCATAGACCGATGGTTGCCAGTCCATCCATCTCGGAGACAAAAAGACCGGTCCAAACCGGTCCAAATAAAGCAGTTGCAACCAGTCCTAGACCGGTCTTAGCACAGCCACATATTTACCCACTTTAAACTCCCAAAAACACTGCCTGAACACTATTTTACATGGTTTTTAACAGATTTTCATAGTGTATTCAATGTTTTTGTTTTTGAATGGCTTTTGTGATGTGTTTATTGATGTTTACTATTTATATATGACTGTAGTGCATGTACATTAATAGTTTATAACCATATTTGATTGAAAAAAGTTGCAAAAAACTCGGTCTAGACTGGTTGTAATGCAGTCTGGACTGGTCCATGTTGCAACTGGTTTAGACTGGTTTAGACCGGTTTTTTGCGGTCTTCCCGCGGTCCGGCCCGGTCTTTTCGATTATTTCCTTATTAGGCAACCGGTCTAAGGTCCGGTCTATCCAAAAATAGGTCAAAAAACCGGACTGGACTGGACTTTGAAACACTATTCTCTACTACTATGTCTATCGACCTACCATGGTTAAACATCTCTGTGCATGTGGTTGTGACAATCGAGTCACTCAAAGGACAGAATCAGATCATCTGACTGGGCAAGGTCCATTACTCCTTGCCTCAAGCATCCTTTCACAGAGCCGATCATTAGTACAATGTCATGGCCAGGGTTCTCAGCCTTGACAGAAGTCTTCTCACCAACCTGCAAAGCAAGAGCTGGTTGGATGCCTCGGCCCTCTTCAATGAGCCATTGCTTCAAGGCCTGCATCCACAAACAGCCCTCCCCCCATCGAGGAATTGGCAAGCCCAGTGCCTGACAATGTTCCATACTGATCCGCTCGAGGTAGCCCACTGCAAATTTACCTGGATGATGGAGATTTCCCCATGGGTGAGGCAGGACCATCAGGGGCTGGCCATGATACCACCCAACTTGCTACACCGGCTCATGCCAATGCTGCTAGAAACCATGATGACTATGGCCTGTCCAAGTTACGGTGCTCTCATTGCATTGCGGATTATGTTGATCGGGTTAGGCAACAGCAGTGGGGGTCTAATCATGTTCAGCAGTTTATAGTTGATGAGGAGGAGAGTGATGAAGAGGAGGAGGAGGAGGAGAAGAAAGAACTTAGCGATGAAGAAGACGATTCCAATAGTTTTGAGCAGGATAATGAATAAGTGATGCTGGGTGCAGAACCAGGACAAGAAGGAGTTTCAGTATGGGACCTTCTGGGTGAAGGTTTCCTAAAAGAAGCCTCAAAGTTAGGTCTGTTATTATGTTTATTACTGTACTGATGGCTGACACCTTTGTAGATGATAAACTTCTGGATGAGAGTGACTTGTCCCTTCTTCATGCTTATACCCTGAAGGTTGAAGATGGCCTCACAGATAAGACATTCAACAAACTTTGCTTTGCCTTTCCCCAAATTTTGATAGACACGTTGAAGAACACCGAGAAACGTATCCAGTCCCTCTCAGGTTTCTGGCCTGTGTGTTACGATTGTTGCACATCCTCGTGCATCTGCTACACTGGTCCATATGAAACATTCACTTCTGGAAGAAATTGCATCCTGCTCATTCACGAAAGACCTGTAATAATATATGTCTGACTTCCATCTTTTTGATGTTTGAAATCTACAGTATTAAAAGCACCCCTAGAATCCCTTCATTTACAGGAAGAAATTTCATCCTATTCACTTATGAGAAAGTTGTAATAAAATATGTCCGACTTCTATCCATTTGAGGTTTGAAATCTACAGTATTAAAAGCACCCCTATAATTCATTCATTTACAAGAAGAAATTTCATCCTATTCACTTATGAAAAAGTTGTAATAAAATATGTCTGACTTCCATCCATTTGAGGTTTGAAATCTGCAGTATTAAAAGCACCCCTATAATTCATTCATTTACAAGAAATTTCATCCTATTCACTTATGAAAAAGTTGTAATAAAATATGTCTGACTTCTATCCATTTGAGGTTTGAAATTTACAGTATGAAAATTCATCCCAAGTTCATCCACCAATATTCAGCCATTTATATTAGATATTTCCTATTTTCTGACTTAAATAGCTGAAATCCATACCCAACCAGTCTCACAGTGTCCTTGTTCCCATTGTCCCATTGTCATCCCCTGTTCCCTGTCTCCTGTCCCTGCGTTGTCATCCCCATCCCCTCTATGTTGTTGTTCCACCCACCATCCACCCCATGAGCAGCGGCTCATGAGGCTGGGGGTGGTGTGGTGCTGTCTCTTCTTCCCTCCTCTGCTCCCCTTGCCTGTTCATCATTGTCGTTCCTGTTTGGGCCACCATCACCATGGTCTCCTCCCCATTCCTGTTCCTGTTCCCTCTCCCTCATCGCCCTCAACACCGCCATTGTCATCCCCCTGTCCTCCGCTTTATCGGCTCCCCATCCTTGTTGTCATCCATTGTGCCACTCCCATTGCTCCTGGTGCTGGCGTCATCAGTGTCCTGTGTTGTCATCCCCCCCATTGTTGTTGTCCCCTATTGTTGTCACCCCCTCCCATTAAGCAGAGGCTCGCAACAGTAGTGGTGGGTGCCAGTCATTGGCTTTCCCTTTCGTTGGCCCTCTGCTGTCCCGCCATTGTCAGAATATAAGTAACTAATAAAGTTTTCTAGTAAATGAAAATGAACGAGAAAGAAAAAAAGAACTCACCTGTGGCCCAAGGGACATTGAAGATGTCCCTTGGGCCTTGTTTTCGTTTGGTCTCTCCGTCATCTCCCGCTGTCGTTCCATCATGCTGCCGCCGTATTCCACCCACAATCCACCCCACAAGCAGTAGCTCGTGAGGCTGGGGGTGGGTGGTGTATCACGTCTTTGTCGTCTCCTGCTGTTGTTCCATCATCCTGCTGCCGTATTCCACCCAAAATCCACCCCACGAGCAGTGGCTCGTGAGGCTGGGGGTGGGTGGTGTATCATGTCTTTGTCATCCCCCACCATCATTCTGTCACCCTGCCACTGTTGTATTCCACCCACAATCCACCCCACGAGCAGTGGCTTGTGAGGCTGGGGGTGGGTGGTGTATCAACTCTTTGTCATCTCAGCGTCCCTCTGTGCCCTTCTAGCCCATGTCGACAACCTCACATCCTGTTTGAATGGAGAGGAGGGGATTTTGGCAGCCATGGGTGTGTTGTGCATTGCGCGTCCTTTGTCATTCCCGGTCATCACTAGAGTACAACTTAAAAGTCAATAGAGTACAATTAGTTAATTGGTCAAATCAAAACAAAACAAGAAACTTATCTATGGCCCAAATAACAGTTGCCATCGTTTGGGCCTGCGTTCTGTCCAGTTGGCTTGTTTGAAGGTGGTGGTGATGGTGGAGAGGGTGTGGGAATGGTTGTGGCGGGTATGCACACAGTGGTGGTGGTGGTGAGGTGAAAGGAAGAGGGAGGCGGCCATTGTTGAAGGGAGTGCCAGTCCATGATGTGATGTTGATGTTCAACATTCATCACGTGACATGTTGAGGGTGGCCTGCAATCACTTAATACTTGCAAAATAGATACTGAACAACAAGATGAAATTCAGCTTGTTGTGGTATGAAACATTATCCTGGAAAAAACATTAGGGTATAAAATATAAACAGTCAATTCAGTCTTTAATGAAAGAAATTTATCTTAACTGTAATGGTATGAAATTTCCCTTCTATCTTAGGCTGAAAAACATATCATGTAATTCACACTAAGGGTTGTAAAATGGGATTAAAATGCTGCCCTGAATTCAGCCATTCACTGGGTGAAATTCCATCATTGTGAATATGCTGAAAAATGCACACTTTTGGGGGTTGAGATTTTATCCATTAAATCTGAGGATTAAATTACCACCATGAATTCAGTCATTCTTTGCATGAAAATCCTGCCCCTTGAAGTGCTGAAAAACCATCAGTTTATGATGTTGACAATTCATCCATTAGAAGGATAAAAAATCAGGGTGTGAAAATGCACACTTTTAGGGGTTGAGATCTTATCCATTAAATCTGAGGATTAAATTACCACCATGAATTCAGTTATTCTTTGCATGAAAATCCTGCCCCTTGAAGTGCTGAAATACTATCAGTTTATAATGTTGACAATTCATCCATTAGAAGGATAAAAAATCAGGGTGTGAAAACCAGCCCGAATTCATACCATCTTATTTCAGCCATTTAAATATGGAAATTACATATTCAACACTTAAGTGGATGAAATTTAGGTGCCATGGGGTTCATAGTGGCTCTGAGCACATCAACAGGAACATCTCCATTCTTTGCCAACAAAGGTTACCACCCGAACATCACTGTCCACCCTGAGCACGAGCTAGCCTTGCAGCATGCCAGAGAGTTTGTTGTTGACCTTGATGAACTACACACTGAACTCCGCACACAGTTAGCTGCAGCCCAGAAATGTTACCAAGGATTGCCAACAGATGCCCGCTCCTGACTTTAAAGTTGGTGAGCAAGTCTTTGTCAAGGCAGAGAACATCCACACCACTCATCTGTCCAAGAAACTCTCTGAGAAGAATCTAGGACCTTATAACATTATTGCACGACCTGGTAGACACTCAGTTACACCGTGGCTTCCCAATCATCTCCATGCAATTCATCTGGTATTCCATGTCTCTCAGCTGGAACTGGCAACTCCAAACCAAATCCTGAATCATACCCAACCTCCTCCACCTCCAATTGAAATCTCTGGTAAAGATGAGTATGAAATTGCAGCCATCCTCGACTCCAAGATTGACAACCGAAGGAGATGCAAATTGTTGTACTTTGTCCAATGGGCAGGGTATGAGGGTACAGATGAGAAAATTTCATGGTTGCCAGCTACTGAACTTGAGCATGCACAGGAACTCCTATTGGACTTCCATGCTCGGTACCCAAACAAACCCAGTCCTTGACCATTTTCACTCACTCACTCATTATGACGCAAAGAAGCAATTTTATAAAATCAATAAAACTGGAAAAATTATATTTAAGGCACAGTCTTCATGGGTTCTGATGACCCAGCCTTTTCTCCCTTGTCATTCTCCTTGTCATTCTCCTCGCTTTCCTCCATGGGTTTCTTCTTGTCTTTCTCCTTGTCCTTCTCATTGTTCTTCTCGTTGTTCCCCTGCATCTCTGGGTCCTCTTTCGTCAACCTCGCTATGAGGTACCCCTCATACTCCTCCATCTCCGCCATCAACCCCAGCAATTCCTTCCTGCAATCCTTCTTCACATTGTCCATGTCAGTGTTATTGTCATTGTCATCTGTGCCCACCCATTGGTCATCCACCATGGCTGTGAGCTGGCGGATGTTGCCCTGAATGCCCTGCAGAACCCTCGCAATCTCTCTCAGAGCCACAACAACTGGCTTGGATGCCGCAGACTTCTTGACCTTCACAAAGTTCATCCCTTTGCACTTCTGCTTGGCCCTCACACAGGCCAGGCAGGATTTTCTGCAGGCCATTCCTCTTATGCAGTCGAGGCCATTGGAGATACAGCTAATAGAGACCAGTTGGATTAACATTCATTGGAGAAACCACTTACCGTTGGCACGCAGAATCTGCAAGTTCCCCTGTGGCCTCCGTAGGGGTTCCTTCCATGTGTCCTTTGCCCTTGTTGACCTTGGGCTTTTTTGAGGGCTCAGCCTCGCTCAGCGATTCTGCCGCAGCCTTCCGCTTTGCCACATTGGCCTTGGCCTTAGCCTCCTCAGCTGCCTTTTTTGCAGCCTCCTCCTCTGCGTGTTTTTTTGCCTCCTCAGCCAGACACTTCTCTTCTGCCTCCTTTGCCAACTTCTCCCTTTTCAACTGCATCCTCTCCTCCAACTCTTCAAGTGTGGGCAAGGTGGATTGGGCGCATTCAGCAGGCATAGTGGTTGATGGTGGTGGTGGTTTGTTGAAGAAAAAATTTGTTGATCCATTTTATTTCTGTTTTGGTTTTCAACGGTCATGTGCCTCATGGGCTTGGCCCTAAGGGGGGAATACTGTTACATCTGTAACTTCAGATGGACTTCCAATCAGAAACCTGATGGTAACTCTGCTTGGCTCCATTATCATAAGCAGTCATGGCTCAGGATGCAATTTTTGTCACTAATTATCCTTTCAAAGATAATGATTCTCGGCTTCTGATAATGACAGTAGAAGGATTTAATCCAATGGTTACTTTATGCTGAAATAACCATGGGGTCCCTAGGATAAGGTCATAATTTGATATATTTATGATTTCAAAGTAATGTTCTTCCTTTATCTCTTGATACTGGAACTGAACTTTTGGTTCAGCATTTATCTTAGACCTTGAGCCCTGTACTGCCAACTGTAATGGTAAGGATTTCTCTAGGTTAATTCATTTGACACATAGCTGATCGGCCAATGTCATAGACATAAAATCTCTGAGTGATCCTGAATCAATTAATGCATGCACACTGTGTCTGTTGACCTGTGTGACAACCACAACCAGCTTCAGAACTACTCATGTGGCATTGCATGTCACTGCTGCATTCCATTTGACAGCCGATAATTGGTCTCTTGGAATCTGAATCCTGTTCAACTCCAGCTCAGTATCACTTGTGTGCACCCTGACAGCTGGTGCAGTATTGTGGTACAGCTGGTTCATTGTATAAGCCCATTCCAGCTCCTCAAGAGGCTCATCGAGTGTGAAGAAGAAGTCATCCTCATTTGGAAGTAAGTCATTTTCAGGCTAAGGGTCTAGTGCCTGGGGCATTTCTAATTGCTTATCATACCATTTGAAGATGTCAAAGTCAGGATCTTCAAGGAGATACCTTGGCAATTGGACCTCAATGTTTTGTGTGTAATTGAGGACGTGATAACATTTTCAGCTCTCCAGATCAGATAAGACCTCAAATCAATATTCCATCACAAATTGGCACTCATCTCCAGGGTAGGGTCCCCCTATTTGCAGTAGGGCAGTGGCACCATCTGCCACTGAGTCTCTGTTCATAAGAAGATAAAATTGTTTGGAAAGTCTAGAGGGTAGAGACATGTCTTGTCTCTTGCACTTCTCCATGTACCATTTTGCAAGCAAGAACTCAGGTGTGCACAAGTGTTCTGTCAGAATAAATGCCTCCATGCCCTGGAAAGAATCCTGGATCATGTAGTGATCCTCAGATACTCTCGAAACTTTGAAGCATGGCACCTTCTGTTGTTGCCTGTGGTTCTGTTTATGGACACTATTATCTCCTGGGTAAGGCTCCACATGTGTGAGGAGTTCTCCTGCTGATATGCTTAGTATGTCTCTAATAGGTTTTGGGTTACAATCTTCCTTACTTGTGACATATACTGGTTGGACGATCCTTCGATGTTTATGCTGTTCACTGATACATTTTCAGTACCATGGTAATATTGCAAACTGGGATCATTTGAGCAGGTCCTTACTGATTTCAGTAAGCATGCTCTCACCATAATCAATTATGTAGTAGGTGTCATCCCATCTTTTGAATCGAAAGCACTTTCCCTCTTCATGTCTATCATACTGATTTAGCAGATCAGGTAGTCGGCATTCACCATATTTCAAATGACATGCCAACATGTGAAGATGCATGTCACCCATTTGGAAGTCGTATGCATGTGGATACCACTCATCCTCTAATTGCAACTGATTGGCCAGCTGATTAGCATACCATTGCAGGAGGTTGAATTTTGGATCAAGTAGGTTTTTCTTTCAATTTCAATGCAATACCCAGCAGGGTCACTAAAATTGTCATGTGCTAGATCATTGATTAGATATGTGGCTTCCTTTTTTGGAATGCAAACCAGCAAGAATCTTGACTTATCTGTGAATGGCTGGCCAGCATCCCCAGTGGACACCCCAGAGGTGCCCTATAGCAATAGCGAGGGAATCCGATGGTATAGCAGTGATCCTCCTGTAACTATGACATGCATGACTACTCTACTGACTAAGTCACATGACTACCTGGAGTAGGTGACCACTCACCCTACTCCATACACCCATGTCCCAAATGGCAATGTCCCCGTCGCCTCAGAAAGAAACAAAAACAAAAAAAAGGAAAAAGACAGAACAATAGATATGTGGATAATATAAGCAATGTAAAAAATTCTATGGGTTATGTAAAAAAATATAACAAAGAAACTCAACAAGGTGGTGTCCATCCTAAAGCTTGAAGTGCATGACTTAAATTAGCAAGGCGGGGGTCGCAATCCCAGTCAAGGATCAGAACTTGGGGAACTGGTGTTGGTGCTACTCCAAGAGGGGCAATGATGACCGGTTTGCCTGGCCCAATACCAGAAGGATGTCGTCGAGTAATGAAAGGTTGGACTTGGAACTGGAAAAAAGGTGGTGGGACTGGATACGAAGGATTTCGAGACTGTGCAAAAAAATGTGGTGGGGCTCGTCGTCACCTCATTCATTGCCGTAGAGTCCCAAATGGCTGTATACAGCCATTTTTCAGACACAAGAGGTCCCATGGAGGGACACTGGGCATAACTGGCAGAGATGCAGCATCCTCAGCCCAGTCAAAATGTTCAGGAGGGGGCAGCAGCAGTGCATTGTCAATGGAAGGTAGTGGTGCCTGCATTGGCCGGGGGCTCGTTGTGCATGTGGGAGGCTTGTGTTGCACGACAAGGGCCTGAGTTTGTTGAATGAGAGCCTGCAGAGCAAACTGGGGTGAACCTGAAGGTGCTGAATGGCACCTGGGGCGTCGTTGGGAACGGCGGGGTCCAGTGGGGTCCACAGGCGATGCCTGGAGCATCAGGGACAACAGGGGGTCTCCTTGGATGTAGATGACAGTGACGGCACTGTGGTGGGCGTGGAACCCCAGTAAGGAACCCATGTATTAGGTAACATTATCTACAATTATCTCACATTTGCTGTCTCTCAATGCAAGATAATGCGTACAGAGCAAATTAATAGATCTTGGCACATTAATCCCTATTATCCTACGTTGGTACACAGCAAATGCATATGAATGTTTGATAATGCATCAGAAACTACTGAATTCCATTGATAGACATAACATTGCATTATCTAGTATGACATCCTTACTGGTACCTGCGACCGTGTTCCTACTACTACACGTGATATCGATCACATTCATGCATGCACCCACACCCACAACCACATCCCTCCACTACGCAAAACCGCATCCACAAATACACTCCTGCCCATCACTGCGCCCTACCTGCGTGTCCGTGTCCACATTCCCATACCAATTCCCGTGCCCATGCCCAGGGAGCACCCAATCCACTGACTTCGGTGAATATCTCTACCCCATTACGCCCGCGCCCAACTCATCCGTAACAAAAACAACAACCCTAGACAACAAATGTCAGTTTATACAACTATTACATGTGCACACCGAAATACTTGCACCTTAATTAGTTCTTATTCCCCTTAACAGCCTTTTTCTGCACCGAAGAAGCCATCAGACTTGACCAAAAATCTCAAGAGTGCATGGTGCTTACCGCCGCCTTGGCCTGCTCCTCGAAAGGCTATGCAAGTCTTTAGGACAGCCGAACCACAGACATAGGTGCGGCAGACCTACTTTCTTTTGTTCCACTGAACATGTCTTGAAAAATGTCTCGAAATCAATCTTCAAGCCGCCTGGGTTACTCCGGAGCCAATCCTTCATAGCAAAATTTCTTATTGGGAAATGATCAGTGTCGTCTAGCACCACATGCAGAACCATACTTTGATGTCAACCCAGTGCCAACCACCGCAGCTGCCGCCGTTTTCACTTTCTTCAAAGGTCGCGTCGATTCCGTGGGCACATTTTGAATTTGACCCAATGGCTGGGAGCCCGTTGTAGCTGTGGGGACCGAGGTTTCTGAGATGCCTACATTGGCAACAGTGAGAGGGGCTGGGGTTGAGTTTGCCATCAGCTGTGCAGGCAAGGGAGTTGTGTAAATTGACGTAGCACTTTGAGTTGTTCCTACAGGGACCGGATCAGGTGTGGCAATGGGGGGCGGAATATGCATGGTCGTCGAGGTCAATTGGGCAGTTGATTTCGAGACGTCATCAAGGCTACTATAGATAGAATCATCATCACTAGGCAAAGATACATATATCAATTTCGCGCCAGACAAAGCCATTGACTCACAGAAAATCGGATATCGCTGCAACCGGTGCCTTTCAAGTACAAGAACCACAGATAGTCAGTAACCACGTAATAGAGGACTGTGGAATCATACGGCAGCAGTTTGTTGTACTGGCAATCTGGGTATTATGGTTGCGGGTGATCTTGGTGTCGTGGTTGCGGGCACGTCCGTGGGTGGTGTTGTTATGTCCAGCTTTTCGAGCTCGAGGTCGTCCATCTTGATCAGGCCGGAGTCATCCAACGCGGGCAGCTGTGGTGATGACGACAACTTCCGTTTCTTCCCCACGCGACCGCCCTCCTGTCTTCGGATATTTTGCCTCCATGATGCATAAGCACGGGCGGCCCATCGATCTAACTTCCACGCGCCATCGCACAAACGAAACTCCTGAAATTCAAACATCATCTCGTTCTTGAAATATTCGTATGCATTGAGCCCAAGATGACCCCAAGATGGTGGAGCGACACTAGCATGTTTCAGCGTGTTGAAAACTTTGCGTGCCCTATCACCAAACTTGGAAAGTCGCTGTCGGTTGACTGGGATTCCCTCATGGTCCTCCAGGTATGGATGTTTATCGTCGTCGTCTTCATCACTCTTAGAAGGCCGACCACGCTTTGCTTTCCGGGTTGCTAGACCATCAGTCTCACCATCCTCGGCCTTCAGGTATTCGTCGTATGCCTTCTCCATCCAGTATCGGACATTTGGGTAGTCCTTGTGCAGAAGAGAAACCGGCAGAGGCTTGGTATGTGGAAGTTGGTTAGATCCATCAGGAGCGCGATCTAGCCTCTCGAGTAAGTCGTTGTAATTCTGTCTGATAAATCATATTATTTTCATCTTGAAGAAGCCAGACAGTCGTACTCACTTATGTGCCTCTAACTGAGCT
>QFEU01000054.1:24863-37175 GCA_003316345.1 Tricholoma terreum | reverse complement strand
TCCACCCTGCGAGCAGTGGCTCGCAAGCGTGGGGGTGGGTGCTGGGTTGTCGTTCGGCCTGCCCTGTATCCCTGTGATCCACCCCACAAGCAGAAGCTCGTGGGCGTGGTGCACGGGCTGGGGCTGCTGTTCCTTCATGCTGGGCTGTCATTCGCCCTCCCCTCCCCTGCCTCTGCCTTCCCTTGCTCTCCCCTGACTGTTGTCGCGTCGTGGTGTGTGATGATGTGGCCGTTAGCATCCACGATCCACCCTGCGAGCAGTGGCTCGCAGCGGGGGGGCGGGTGCTAGTTGGCGTTTGGCTGGTGGTGGTGGTGATGCAGTGGCCGTGGGTGTTCTGTCCCCCTTCCCGTCTGTGGTCGTCGTCATCCCCCCGTCCCATCTATTGTCCCCGTCCCCCTCCCTCTCATGGCCCTGCCCCTCGTCGTCCCCATCCCTGCTGCTCCCCGTTTCCACCCCACGAGCAGTGGCTCGTGGCGGTGGTTCGGGGTGCTGTTGTGCTGGCAGGCGTGGCGTCGTTCGGCTACAGGGAGGTCAGAGGTGACGTGGCGGGGTAATGGGGGGTTGTGGGGTGCGTACCAGGTGGGTGTCCCCCTGCAGGGGTCTCGCCCTTCGTCCGTCGTCTGCCCTTCGTCCGTCGTGCTTCGTGCTTCGTTCTTCGTGCTTCGTTGTTCGTTGTTTGTCCGTCGTCCTCTGTCGTTCTTCGTTCCTCGTTCCTCGTTCGTCGATCCTTGTTCGTTGTTCCTTGTTCCTTGTTCGTTGTTCATTGTTCGTTGTTCGTTGTCCGTCTTTCGAGGGGCTGTGGTGTTCAGGAGCGGGCCGCCTCGTGCGGGGTCTTGTCGTTAGCTGTGCTTTGGGGTCATTTCATATCTAGAAAATAAAGAAATAGAATTATTTAATTAAGAATAAGAAAGAAAACGAACAAAAAAACTTACTGCAGGCCCAAACGACAGTCGTCGTTTGGGCCGCATATCCGAAATGTGCCGTTTTTGGCGGCTCTTGCTGTCTTGGGCGTGGGCGTAGCTGTGTTGACGGAGGGAGGGTGGTGGAGGTGGGGGGAGGGGAGGGGAGGCGGCAGCGGCGGCAGGACGGTGGTGGTGGTGGTGGTGGTGAGTGGGTGGGCGACGTGGCTGTGTGGTTTGTAATACACAGCCACCCAGAATGGTATGTATTGTAATGACTTACCTAGTCTTTGTATGACCCTGTGGTGCAGTGGTTAGTTCTCTCGTTGCAATAGTCGTGTAGTGCCCAGTCGAGGGTTCAATTCTCGAAATGTACAGTATATTTTATTTGCTTACATCAGTCAAGTCCGGTTATTGTGTACCCGGAATCCTGGTATTCCGGATTGTTTGGGTTCGGGTAGATTCCGGGGAATCCGGCAATAAAATTCAACAAAATATCTTCCGGAATTAACTGCTACAGTGAAAATACCATACATAAAAAAGTCTACCGGATTCCGGGGAATCCGCCCGGACTCCTATATTCCGGCCGGAATCCGGCCGGAATATGTGGGGGAGTGTAAAGGACTCCAAAAGTGAGTTATTCCGCGTGGAATCCGCGCGGATTCTGTGCGGAATAATTCATGCGGAATTTGCTCGGATGTTGACTTGCAAGCTTGACATGGAATCCATGCAGACTAGCACGGAATCTGCACGGACTAACATGGAATCCATGTGCACCTTTGCTGGTAAGGTCGGAATCTGCACAGAATCTGCACGGAATCCACGGAATCCGTGCGGAACACCTGGGGGAGTGTAAAGTATTGCTGAACAATGGGCATCACAACAGGCACCACAACAAGGCACCACAATGAGCATCAAGACTGTAGGATTACACAGCCAAGCAGGTCTGCTAAGAGGCTGATCAGCTAAAAGGGGCTGTGGATGTATACCCTATGTTAGCCACCTAGCATCACTTGATACATGACACTGGCTGCTATAGGTGGCCTGTTATCATATCATATATTGTCGTACCCATCATCTGAACACTATTGTTGTCCTTGCCATTCTTCACCACACCCTAAATGTTATTCCCGACCCCTGATATCTCATCAACTCTCCACCCAATATTCATGAACGTGTTTTGGAAGCTCGAGAATATTGTCAGACTACATTAGCGACCTTCATGTTCTATTCACAACCATCGTGTATCATCTTCAGCATCTGTGATAGACATTCTAACACCTTGCACCCTTCCTCCAGCTTGTGTAGTACTAAATGGGCATCTAGGTGTTTTGTTTTGTTTTCTAGGCTGAGTATCATCAGTGTTTTGAGCATTTTCCAAATTATAGACATGCTTGTGTGTTTTCCTGATGGGTCCAGGGGACTATCACCATACAGGGTCAGCATCAAGAAGTACCCAACAATTATCACTCACTATGCTACTTCGTGAAGTTCACCATTGATGTACATCGTAATGTTCACAGATGCATTCTGCTGATGTCATAGAGCCTCGAACATAGCCTCAATTGTTGGTGAAATGGGTGAGGAAAAAGAGCTTGCACTCTTCTCTCTCATTGGTGTAGCAAGAAAAGAGGAACTGAGACAGGACAATGGCAGTTCAGAGTTGAAGAGCTTGGAAACAGTGCTATTCTCAGGACTGCTGATAAAGATGTTTGACATGATGTGGTGGAATAGAGTTCGAAAATGAGTTGATGGGGGGCTGGATATTGAAAACATGGCTATTTTGATGTGTAAGTCTGAGCAATTTTTTTTGTTTTGGTGTGGTTCTTACTTGCACATTTCCATAACCATTTTTGGAACAGTGCGGCCAACATCATGACAGCAATGCAACAAGATACAGATGATTGTTTGCTCACTGGCCAAATCTCACCATTTGTCTCATCTGCTGGCTGTATCATCAAATTAATGCTGGTGGTAATGCACTGCTTTGGTGCTGCCATATGGAATGGAGTCTTGCTCATGGATGAGTTGTTCCTGAGGAAACAACCCTGAGGAATGACGAGTCAGCACAGCAAGCTGCTGGATCACTCATTAAGTCGGGTGCCTCAATATAGATGCCGGATGTTTGTAACCTGTTTAAGCAGTTCATAATTTAGAATTATACATCATCATGGAAATCTTTCTGTCAACCAAGACAAATCATTCAATTTGATCTCAGGGCTTTGTAAGACAGAATTTCAATGCACTAGTTTCCCTTGTTGCATATCTCATAAGCCCTTTTTTGATGATATATCACTTTCCCTGGCCAACAAAGAACATTTTCATAACACTACTACTGGAAATGAGCAAGCGGAAGAATTGTGACAGTGGAATGGTGTGCATATCTGATGATGCACCACTCATCAGCAAAACCGGGAAAGTGTGTGATGCCGTTCCACAATTTGTAGTTGTGTATCCAGTGTGAGACATTTTGTACTAGAATATATTAAGGCTGCATGGGGCTGTAATATAACTGGCAGGAAGGTGCTTCATATGGTACATATGGAATATTTTACTGGCATTTCAGAAGGTTGTACCCATACTCTCAGAATTCTTTGTGAATTCAACTCTGGTGGACTGCCAAGGTAATATTTTGTCTTATTTGTACTTATATGTCTAGATTACGCCCTATTACACCAACATTACAAAATTGAGCTAGATGATCAAAAGCTAACACGGGCAAACCCCGTGAGCTGAACAAAATTCAAAAACTCGTTCATGACCCTCAGCTACTTCCAAACATATGTGTGAGTGTGAAGTGAGTTAAGTGAGCACTGAGATTTGAAACAACATATAAGTCCAAAAACATAAGAAATTGAATTCATTAAGTCTGAGTCATTAGTATGCCATTGTAACAATAAGAATTGAGAAACAGCCTAGGAATGTCAGTTGCATAGAGTATGAGTGATCTGGTATTTTGACATTATTATTTGTTTGAGCAATACAAGCCATTGTAACAGATAAAAATATGCTGCCTGGTTGTAATATGTGCCATTTCTTGAGGTTTTCGGAATGTGACTGTGGTATGTATTGGTGTGTATGCTGCTGTAATCACAACTGTAATTATTTTGCATTTTCCTCATTATTTATATCTTACAACCTAGCTATATGGCCATGGCAAGAAATCCTGAATTTGCTGATGACTGATACAAACGGTTCAGTCTATGAGCTATTTGTATATGATTAGTCATCAAGTGGCTCTCAAGACATCACTATTGAAGTTGCTGTTAAAGTCTACTGTATCTATGGAGAGGAACATCCAGACTAGATATCTCAACAATGGCCCTGCAATGGAGAAAATGCTGACCAAGTCTGGACCTGATGCTGATTCAGAGAGGGCTCAAAAATGTCCACACATAAGTCCTTTTGTTCACTAGTTACATATTTGACTGACTAACACATATACAGTGGGAACATTCCCTCTCATGGCTTAACCATCATGAGAAATTCCTTTCTGAGTTCCTATGTATGGAGGGACATGGCAACTTCATTGATGCAACATGTGCCCTATGCAGTGATGAACAACCCATTTATTGCTGCCAGTTGTGTGCATTTGGGCATCTGTTGTGTAAGAAGTGCATCATCGAAACCCATGGGCTGAACCCTTTACATGTCATTGAGATACATGGATATGTTCTTTGGTATCATTTGTAACACTTATTCCCATGACAGGCTTGGACCAACAGCACATATAGGTATCCCTAAAACAGTTAGGCTTAATCATAAGGCTGGGACATATCTGGGCCAAGGAGACTTGCAATGTTAAGATAAGCATTGACCCTTTCACTGTCCTAGACTTACATGGTATACACGACATTGCTATCGAGTTTTGCCATTGTTTGGACATATCACCCCATATCCAGCTTCTGAGGTTTGGCTGGTATCCTGCGACCATTAAACAACTGCAGTCTGCAGCCACTTTGGTGGCCCTCAAGCTTTTTCAGCTTCTTAATTTCAAATCAAAAATGACTGCTTTTGAATTTCATAGTCTATTGAGTCATTTGACTGACAACACTGGGATGCAACCTACTAAAGCATGTGGTGCTGTTAACATCAGTGTTTATTGATTGAGCCTCCTGATCATAGGATCGGTACAAATCATTGGGTCAGATGTCAAGACAGTATCACTGCCTGAAATTGCTGAAACATTCTGGAAGAGGCCATAAAGTTGGAGGTGTAGTGGCAACTCAGCCTGGAGAATGTGCTGTCCAATGTTCACCCTGTCCCAAGCCCAGAGTGAACATGACACCTGGATGGGAACAAGCATTGCCAGAAAAAAGGTATATCACCATTACAGAAATTCTATAGATGCATCACTCAGCCAGAAATTCAGATATCTTCATTGATTATTTCTTGCTCTGAATGCAAACTTTCATCTTAAGTGATGTGATGTATTTGGTGAAGACAAGGACCCAAGCTACAGCCTGGGATGGGCATATTTTGTACCAGAAATTGCATACAGAGCACATTTAAAAAAGTATGAATCAGATATTGTTCAAAGTGTTGGTATTAGCCCTACTGTACCCTGTTTATTTTCTCTCTGACTTTCCATGGTTGCAGTGCAGCACATGTTCCAATCATCAAGCCGTTAATGGCCAATGATCAGGCAAAGGTCTTGCCACTACTGGAGTTGGAGCGGTGGATTGCAGGCATGGTTTCAAGATGGGCAACAGTGTGGGTGACCTCCAAAAAGGCGAACAGTTTGTGTTCCAGTTACCTTATCAGCAGTGGTTTTCATAACAACATCATGACTAGATACATCAACATGGACTACATCTTCTTCTGCTGTTTGTGTCTCCTCAACCTCAAAAAACTTCTCCAGTTTGTCATTTCCTAGATATTTGTTGTCAGTGGTACAAGCACTTGTGGGAATGAATGCCCAAATATTCATCAGAGCTGCATATCAATTACTGGGAACAACTTTGGACCTTCCTCATTCTGAAGTTCCATTTACCAGCGCATGTCATGAAATGCCAGACAGCTTTCTCTTTCAACTTCAACAGGGGTGTTGGCCAAACAGAAGGGGAATCACTGGAACATGGATGGTTGGATGCCAACAATGCTGCTGGAAGCATTTCGGAAATGGGCCCAGGACACTGCAGAGATGTGATGGATGATCACTTCAGTGATAGAAACTGGAAGAAGATGACAAAGATGGGTTTGTCTTCCAATTTCTGGTGTTTGTGGATGTCAAATAAACCAAGTTGCAGGTGTATTGCTCACAAGCAAGCTTAAGATAAGGATGCAGGAAATGGCGAAGTACCAGGCTTATCATGAGGAGTGGGCGCTCTCATTGCCAGAGAATTAAATCGCAAAATGGGAAAAAGAGCTCGCATGATGGGAGGAAGACCATTCTGCTTTGAATCCATATGAGAAGCAATTCACCAGTGAGCTTGGCACTATAGTCTTCCCTCTGATGCTAATCTAATGCACATCAGCTGTCTCACTTCAAGAAGTATGCAGAAGACTGGCTGAATGTGATGCAGTCCCTGGACAAGCATTTTCGCTACACAACAAATTTTCTGCATCTCAATTGATCATCTTGGGGATGGACTTCGAAGAAAAACAGTGTGTGTGAACCACTATTTCTCAATCAAGACACACATGCTGAAAAGATTCCAGGCATCAAATCGCTGAACCAAGTTGCAGAACCAGGCAAATATGCTGCATAGGAAAATATTAGCTTGGATTGACATCCAGCACCTCTATATCCCTGGTCTCTATTCATACCATCAGGTGGATGATGCACAGGAGATTTTGATCCAAGAAGTCAAGCTACATTTGCCTTCATCAATCTTGGTGTGGGGTTTGAACATTCATTGTGATGCCTGCCTCCTGCACATCGAGTTTGAACTATGCCGAGCTCAAGCTGACAATGCCTTGCAGGAGGTACGCAATAATCTCCGGCTTCACAGTCATGTGAAGCAAACAAAAATGCAATCCCACTGTGGCCAATGCACTAATACATGGTCACTAGGTACGATCACATGCCTTAATGACAAGATCAATGCAGCTGCTCTCAAATATCACCTGGCTCGCAACGCAGTGTTCCTTTTGGCACACCACCTGGGCAAAGATATCCCCATCAAAGATTTTTCTTACCTCAGGAAGAAGGACATTTCACTGCTGTGGGATGACTCTGAATCTCAACATGCAAAAGATCAGCAGAAAAAGGAGAAGGTGACCAAGCAATGGACAGTCAACTCTAAGGGTGACGACAATGTGACAGCTGTCTCTTGGATTTGGAAATGGTTGGGAGAAGCTGCAGCCGATGGTGATGAGTTGCTGCAAGGGGGTAAGTGATGGTGTATCTATGTGATCCATGATAATGACTATGAGTACAGATTTGTGCATTGAGTTCTGTAAAAGCAAGGCCAGCGCAGATCGTTGGCATGAAGAGGTGGAATTGTTGAGAGAGGAGATGGCTCAGACCAAATGGTTTTTCCAGTTTCACTCATCTGAATAGTCTGCTCTTGTGAGTAGCAAACCCCATGGCACCCCAGGCGACAAGACTGAAGTTGAAGGACGACGCACTTATGCTCTCGAGCAGGCTGCGCAGTTTGATTGCATGCACGACTGCTACATCTCTCTCTGGGAGGGCATTTGAATATACTCATACTATGTACCTGTAGATAAGCATGATGGGTGGATTCATCATTGCTCACACATGGAAGTTTCATACATTTTTGTCATACATGCTCTGTAGCCTAACATGCAGCCAACCTGTCATATGCGTCGACACGCTTGCATTATTAGCCATCGCCTGATGGAATGGTATACCAGTGCTACGTGTTCAACATTCACTGAGATGCCAAGATGGGATCATGTCCACCACACAATATGTCAAGGGACAAAGCAACCCTGATGATATTGGTTTCTTCACCTTCTATGGGATGCTGAGTGGTGCATGCTACCACTCCCTTCCCTCAGCCACCAAGTAGTCAGTCATATTCAAGATTGCTATTATGATTAAATTTCATTCAGATGCAAAATCATACTCATCAACCATGAATAGTGTGTGAGACTGGTGAGGCCTGCAGGGCAATCAGCAAATGCTTGGCCATTGTCTTTGGTCTTTGTTTCTAGCTGATTCAACAACCTGGCTATGATGTGCCCCCATTGGCATCTGGTAACTAGTGGTCAGGCTTTGTTTGACTCACAGGCTCACAAAAGTAAAGGTATGATACATGATCGCCCTTTTTCTCCTTGTTTGTTGACTCCCATATGCTTAACAGCCCTTTGCTGCTGGTTTTAGGTACTTATTGATCTATCACTTCAATGCTCACTCATCTACACTCATCTAGATTCCCCACCCACCTGATTGAGTATGCGAAACAGACAACATTCACACTGATGTGATCGTAAAGGAACTTTCAAATTGAAGACACCATCTGCTGCAGGGATGAGGTGACACAGATCAGTGCCTTTCAATGTGATATGATGCAACAGGATGATGTGGATCAGTGTCCTTCAATGTGATGTGACATGAAGTCATGTGATGTGCAGCCACAAACATAAGTAATGTGCCAAAAATGGATGGTGAGCACTAATAATAATACATATGCTCTTCTTGCGACCACTTACTCTGATTGAAGCTCCTGCAATATATTGCTCAGCTCAAAATTCTTACAATCTGTTACTGTACTTAGATTTTTTGCATCAGTTGCTCTAGTACATTCTTGCAACATATTTTTCTAGGTAAATGCTGTATTGTAGTATAAGTTAATACAAGATTTTATTGCAATGGAATTTTTGAGAAATTTTGCAATATGTTTTATTGTTTAGCAAAGCCAGAGAAGGTATACATAATCTTGACTTCAGACTATAGGGATGTTTTGTAAAATAAGTACTCTAGATTAGAATTGTTTTTGCAGAAACTTTTTAATGTGGTGGAGGAAAATCTTGCAACATGTTAACTGGTAGTATTGGTCAATGCACACAGGTTGGCTGAGTAGCAGCAAAGTAATTACCCAGTCAATATGCATGGGTCAGCTGAGTAGCAGTAAAGTAATTACCAAGTTGATATACACAAGTCAGACAAGTATCAGTTAAGTAATTATCCAGTCGATGTACATGAATCGGCCAAGTATCAGTAAAGTAATTACCCAGTCAATACACATGAGCCAGCTGGACAATGAATACCTAGTTGCAGTATGGTCAGCTGACCCATAAATATTGAATAAAGATCATGGTTTAATGAGGCTTGGCCAGATTGTCCCTAACAAGGTAATAGTTAGTTTTTCTATGGTCAGCCAACCTGTGTGCAGCAACTGGGTGATTACTCTACTGCTACTTGGCCAATCTGTGTACATCCACTGGGTAATTAATTTTCTGCTACTCACCTGACCCATGTACATCAACTGAGTAATTACTTTACTGCTACTTGGCCAACCCATGTACATCAACTAGGTAATTAATTTTCTGCTACTCACTTGACCCATGTACATCAACTGAGTAATTACTTTACTGCTACTTGGCCAATCCATGTACATCAACTAGGTAATTACTTTTCTGCTACTCAGCTGACTCATTTGTATCACATTGAGTTTCTGTGGTGACATTGTGTGTTCAGCTGAGTCATGTTTAACAAGTTGTAGTACTATGTAAACAATAATTTAGCCAATCTGTTTATCTTGTATATATATACAGTTCCCAGCCAAGACATTTGTATCAAGATCCTTGACTGATCATTTCCAGCCATTGTTGATGGCCAAAATGCACCATCAGATCCATCATATGTGATGGCTTAAGTCACTGAACTAGCTGCTGTGGTTGAAAGAAATCATTTGTTGGTCATAGTAATAACAGGAGTTCCCTCTGTGTCCAGTGGTGGTTGTTGAGGATGGCCAGCAGAATGCCCTAGGAAAGGTGTGATTTTGTCAGGTTCATCATTGGATACATTTTCTGGAGGACTTCTCAATCTTTTCTGTTGTCTCATCTCATTTTTCTTCTTTCAGTGTTCATCCAAGGTTTTCAAGATTTTACAATAATTGTCAATAGTGTGTCCTTTGTTTTGTATATGCACACCATTGCTGTTGCCTAAGAAGGGACTGGTATGTCCTGCAATGCCTTTGTTATCTGAAAATGTAGATGTAGACATAGCAGTTAAATTAGAAAAATCAAGCTACTAGCAAAAAAGACATATGTTATGTGTGGAAGTAGGTAGAGTGCAAGGTGAGATACCACAAACAGTATGCTGACCACCTACTTCCACTTGCTGAGTCAGCTGTCATTGAGTCCACCTCACAGGCTCAGAAGACTCTATGTTCTACAAAACTCTTCAATTCTAGTCAAAACCAGATCTGACTGGAATGGATAAGAACAAGAAAAATCAGAGCATCTGATCTAACTCAATTTTAATTGAAGAATGAGATGTCCTCATATTTTTTTTTGTTTGTATTGAGTCAAAATGGGAAATTTTGGTTGTTATCTCATACCCTATTACTTTCACACTGACAGAACAAAAAAGAAAGGTTAAATATTTAATTCATGTTTGAGACACTAACATAAGTGCTAAAAAACTAATTAATGACATTACTATTAAACAAACAAGTCCTTGTGTTGGGCAAGGGAGGGCAGAAAACTAATTAGAAAGAAAGAAAGAACTATCCCTCATATCTGGTGAGGAGTGGGACATCCTCATCTCCATCATCATTGCTGTGTCATCCCACTATTTCCTCATCCCAGTCCCTGTTCTGGTTCCTGCACTGGAAGCACCTGCTATCCACCCTACAAGCAGTTGCTTGCAGTGATGGTTGCAGGTGCTTGTTGTTATCCGGAGTCATCATCATCATTGCCAGTGTTGTACTCTGTTTGCATCCATCAACATCATTAGCACCTGCTGTCTACCCTGCGAGCAGTGGCTCATAGCGATGGTGATGGGTGCCGAGTCATCCCTTGGGCATTACCTGTTTTGAAGGATGTGCAGGGGGGGGGATAGTGGTGATGTGGTGAGACTACAGGAACAGTGGGTGCTTACCTGTTTCCTGTCCATCTGGCACCTTCCTGGGGTCATGCTAGACCCAACAGAACTCCTCATATCCCATTTGGATGGGGGGGAGGGGCTGAACAATCAGCACATGTTGTTGTTCTATCTACAAATGTAACCTAACAAAATAGGAAGAAACTGTTTAGTAATTGAAAAAGGGTAAAATACATGAAAATCACTTACTTGTTTTGGTTTGAGAAGCCTTGGTCCCAAGAGACAGAGTGGATCATTGTCATCATTCCAACTTGTTGAAGCTGGGATCCATGGGTAATGTGGCATGTTTGCAGCCACTGGTTACTGATTGTTGGAGTCAGGAGGGTGGGAGTCGAGGCCATTAATGGTGGGGATGAGACTAGGTGTTGCAGGAGGGAAGGAAAGTAGTAAGAACAGAGTTGACATGGTGAGAGAAAATAATGCAAGAACTCAAAGTTTCTCATTTCAAGTTCATGCATTGTTAATTTGTTCATGCATGTAAAATTTGAGAATTAATGTCATTAATGTATCATTGTTGGCAAGACATCTAAGTCAGGTGACAAATTTACAAGACTATGAATTGACTCAGTCTCAGTGAAAATTCCAATCCTCATATTATTGGGGAGCTTGCTCCCCCTTGTTATGCTATGAATCCAAAATGCAGATGATTGGTAAGGTTTTGTAGTTGTTTGGTTTTTGAAGCCCCCATGAGAATAGCTGCAATAAAGCAAGCTCCCATTCTGTAGGTGAGGCACTCACATTCAAATTCGTTCTAATCATTCCTTCTGGTTCAGCTCCAATGTGGTATTCACTGGGAAATTTCAATAATGGGTGACTTTCCATAGGGTTTAGAAACCTAGATTATTTTCTAAACATTAAACTAGCAGGCTTTGAAAAATCTAGAACTACACTTCCAAACCATAGACAAGTCAAACATATTTATGGGTGTATTATTTCTGGTGTTGGTGATAGGGCCGCCTCACAGTGTAACCACGAAATATGTGCTTCGGACCATTCATTTGCACTTTGCAAAGCTATTCCGAACCTCCTGTGTACAGTCCGAACATCGTTTTGTACCTCCGAAGTTTATTTCAGACCTCCAAAGTTATTTCGCATTTATCGCAGTTTGATCGCAGCTTCGAACGGGACTTTGTGGACCTTGAGGTTCTTCGGACTACATTGGACCCCCACCATCGCGATCGGACTCCTCTTGTCATCATTCGTACCAACATGCAATGTGTTTTAGAACCTTTCGACAGCCATTTTGGACATAAACATGTGGAGATATTAGCATTTTAGGAGGCAACAACACATTTAGCCGATTCCGCAGCACTACAACAATAGGACAGTCCCATTTCAACTCAGTTGGAGCCTCTGATCCTTGCTTTAGTTCCGGTTCCTTGTCCTTTGTCT
>QFEU01000054.1:0-24749 GCA_003316345.1 Tricholoma terreum | reverse complement strand
CCCTGATCCTCACTTTAGTTCCGGTTCCTTATCCTTTGTCTTCATTTTGATGTAGATATATTTCATAGCCTCATGTCTGGTCTCATGACCTCCATTCCCCCTTTTAGTATATTTTTGTAGGATGTATATATGCCTGTACTAGTCACTTTAGAACAATAGGATTGTGCAGTAGTAACCCTCACCCATTCCGCTTGAGTTTAAGGAGCACAGCTCTAAACTTAGTGCTCATTCTAGTCTGAAGTTTGTGAAAGCATCACTAACTTCCTCGTATTTCATCGTATCTCTCGATCGTTGCATCCCTCATCGCCCTCGTCTCTATCATCTCATCATTGCAATGATATTAGTATATACTCGTCCCTATCTTTGTCACTAAACATCTCCTACAGTTTGCAAGATTCTTCAAAATTCTTCGAACTTCATCAGACCTTCGTAGCATGTCTGAAACAACATTGGACTATTGTTTAGCAACATCGGACCATTTGTATCACCTTTCTACATCATTTGCACCATTCTCCAATTCCCTACAGTTTGCGATATTCTTTGAAATTCTTTGAACTTCATCAGACCTTCGTAGCGTGTCCAAAACAACATCGGACTCTCATTTAACAACATCAGACCATTTGTAACACCTTCATACATCATTAGCACTGTTCCCCGATTCCCCATGGTGTTGGTGATAGCCATTTGACCACCTCACATCATTCCTCTGGCTCATGTTATACCGAACGAACCCATTTAGGGGTTTTGTTTGGGTTTCCAGGTTGAGTATCATCATTGGCTTGATGTTGCCATTGATGCACTCAATACAATGCACCGCAATGTTAATGGAAGGCTGCCGAGTTTGGCAGCCTACACTGGGCTTAGAGTTGACCAGAGGAACAGGATCAAATTATCTTTGTTGCATGGGAGTTGGAACCATAAGCTACTACAAGGTAAGGAGATAAGGAATCACTATACCTTCATTGCATGGTAGTAGGAACAAAGGTTATGAAATAGAAAAATAAATGATATATGAGAAGTGATCGACCCTGTAGGGAAAAGGCCACATCAAGTGTAGGGTACAATTTAGGAAGGCCGCATTGGGCATAGTCACAGAATAGGAAAGGTACTGCATCAGTGGTATAATACTGGCACTGATGGGTGTGGATAGAAATGTAATAAGGAGCAGGATGTTGCCATGCATGTGTTGCCGGTGTGTTGTTGCTGGAATGTATATCACCAGCATGCTGCTGCTGCATTTTCTGGTGGCTGTGCCAGAGGTTGTATGGTGATAGGTCCTAGAACGACTTGAGTGCACAAAACCAACAAGTCCCTCTGGGATTAAGTGTGTGGGGGCAGTAAGATCAAAGACGCCTGCCAAGAAAGTTCTTTATACTATCCGCAAAGTCCTAGAAACACGCGCACTCGATTACGCGGCTAGAACGAGGTTCCTAATGTTCCTTAGTCCCGGTGTAACCATAGGTTACAGCAGTACATCACGTGACCATTACACACATGACCATGTGACCTTAGGTAGACATCCACATAGAGTAGAGATGGTCTCATCGTCGCTACCACTGCTATAGACTGCATTGCCCGAGCTTTAGGGCTTCTCGCTTGTGCTCCCGGCCTGTCCCTGTGAGACTGCATATCTCCATCTGGTGACAACAGGACGATTCGACTCTACTTTTCAGCTTTTGTTCTGTGTCATCCCACTCTGTCATGGCTCCATACCGTCAAGCCTACAACTTCGCTGGTGAACCTGGTGCTACCGAAGATCCAGCCGACTGGCTAGCCGCACTCGAGACCAACATTTACCAGTCCACCACCAATCGAGAGAAGGTCAACCTTTTTTGTAGCAAGCTTCTCCGTGGTTCCCCAGCAAGGAAATGGTTCAACAAGCTTCCAGATGAAGGTCACAGACGGTTTGACATCGTTAGACAAGAATTCGTGTCAAGGTGGTGTAACAATGTGGATAGTTCAGATACTCCTAGTGCCATCCTGACATTGGCCACTGCCCCTGTCGCAATGCTTTCCACTGATGTCCCAGCAATCATACCTGCCTGTACCATCACTCACACTTTGTCACCATTATCGTCACCTGCAACGCCACAACTAGCGAGAACAACTGCCCCCATCACTGCCATCTCCGCTTGCAAGTTCTGCAAGTTCCTCAAGCATGCTGACTACGAAAACCTCTCTCAGTTTTGTGATTGGGCATCTGATACTGCTATAGGTGCGAATCTCAAGTCATTCCAGATGTGAGCAATAGAAGAGGGAAGGAAATTGGGAATTGAAGAGGGAGAAGAGCGAGGGAGAGCAGCTGAACGAGAGGAGTCCACAACCACTGTCAAAACCGTCATCCAGGCCGACGCTACCACATCCACCACCTGCACTGCCAACGCCGTCGTCCAAACGATACCCACCGACGAGACGCCGCGTCTACTGAATGACGCAGGGACGTCAACCGAAGCCCCCAGCACCTGCGAGACGGCCGTACAGACCAACTATGACACCCCCACCTCTTCCGTCAACGCCATTACCCAAATGGCACCCTGTGACAAGCCGCCGCGCCCACTGAGAGATGCGGGGACGTCCACAGAAAACGCTCCCCAGCCTTCCACCAGCCGTCCGTCACCATCAGCACTGTCACTGTCACTGTCACCGGCCATGTCACAGTCGTCAACGCCATCAACGACGTTGACAGCCACCACCACTGCATCCCCAGCCTCGAAACAGCCCCCAGCACATCCAGAACGACGGCACTCTATGCCAGGTCAATCCACTGCCCCCAAGCCGAGTCCGGAGTCCCTCCTCTCGCGCCCTGAGCCCCGCTGTCCTGCCGCCACATCACAGCCAACAGCGATGACGAACCCTGCTGCAACCACGCCCCAAACGACGACCTGGGCTTCGTCTAGCGCCCAGACCACTGCAGACACCTCAGAGACAGTTGCCCACGCACCTGGCAGACCACAACAACGGTCCACAGCCCACGAAGCGCTGTTATGCGAGACAGTACAGACGTGTTCATCTGAACGCGTCGTACATTCGACGGAACAGCCCTGCCGGCCCACCCATCGTAAACGACGGCCCAGGAGCCCCTCCACACCTCCCAGTCTCCCCCTGCCTGACCCCTGTGCCCCCGCTATGCACCACGAGCTTGTCACTACGCCCCAAGCGTCCAATGCGGCTGCCACGTCATCATCGACGTGTTCGTCGTCGACAGCCGTATCCCCAGCTCCGCTTTATTCAGGACCACGCGCCGTAGCACCAGAGCCCCCAAAACAGCCCCAGCCCCAGCCCCAGCCCCAGCCCCACAGCTTGCCCCAGAACCCCCCGAAACGAGCCGTTTCAGCACCTCCTGCATCCTCCACAGCCGCTGGCACATCTGAACCCCCCACTGCCACCGTTTCACGGCCCCCATCTCCGGGCCCACCCCTTCTGAGCCCCATACCTCCGTGTTCGACACCTGCACCTATGCGTTTTGACTGGGCCAACGATGCCGCGTCGTTACCCACTGCCCCCAGCACCCTGCCACGAGATCTCTCTGGTCTTCGGTCAAACCTACCAGGCCCGTTTCGATCCCTACAGAGGCGCGTTTGACGGTACAACACTGTTCGACGACGAGTCCTACCTCATTTCTTTATACCCTTGCAACAATCTTTCCTGTTGCCTGATATTCACCCATCTTATTCTCAGCCCTTCATCACCCGATGTCACCCCTCTGGTATAGGACCAGGCAAACCAACAGTCACTGTTCCCTTTGGAGGAGCAACTGCCTCTGCCCCTGCACCTTCAGTTCCAAAGCTTGACTGGGATCAGGACCCCCGACTTGTCAATTTGAGTCAGGCCCTGTGTGCTCTGGGATGGATACCACCATGTTGAGCTTTTCTTTTCTTTTATTACATATATTTTGTTACTACCTTCTGATATTCTTTTCCTTTTTCTTTTTCTTTCTTTGATTAGAGTTCAGTGGCAACGAGGACGTTGCCTTTGTGGAGAGGGGCACATGTAACCGTAGGTTACAGCAGTACATCACGTGACCATTACACACACGACCATGTGACCTTAGGTAGACATCCACATAGAGTAGAGACGGTCTCATCGTCGCTACCACTGCTATAGACTGCATTGCCCGAGCTTTAGGGCTTCTCGCTTGTGCTCCCGGCCCGTCCCTGTGAGACTGCACGTCTCCACCGGCAACTCAACTGACACAATTTCCTAAACTCCCTAAGTCCCAGTAGACACGCATATACTTCAACACGGCTGGCACAATTTTCCTATCAACGCTTTTCCTAATATCTTTTAGGAAGGACTAAACAAAAGACTTGTCGATTTTAAACAAGTCCGATGAACGTTTGAGACGTTCGAGGGTGCACTAAACTCTGTGAGGGGAACTTCTGGGGGGGAAGCAAGACCTGTATTTCGAGGCTACTTGCTCTACCTATATACGCAATAATTTGAAATCTCAACCATAGAGTAACTAAAAAGGCAAAATAAAGAATGAATGAAAAATAGAATGAGACCTTCCCTTCGTCATCTGACACCTCCCACTCTTAGTACTATCCATTGATTTCGTCTTTCTGGTGTTCTTGTTCTTATCCGCCGATTCCTTATTTGGCAATTTGAAGTGCATCACTCCCGATCGTGTTCCATTTTAAGATGTCAGTCCTCGATCACTCCTCCATTCCCTTTCGGACATCCGTTGTGCATCGGACAGGGCTGCCAAGTGTATTACCGAGCACTCTTGGTGGTCTAGAGCACCGGCTTTTACACTAAGTCCCTTTTCTTGCACATACCTTTCTATGCCCGTCCGCATTTTCTAACACATTTTCTTGTGCTTCTTCTAATCAAATCTTAGCCATTTTCTAACTGCGAAAATAGCTGTTGTGGTGTTTTATGCGCTCTCAGTGCGCCGAGGCGTATCAATGGCACCTTGGGCATGTGGGAATATTGCTGATGGTGGCTGTGTCAGCACTGTAGAGTGTTGCAATGCATATGTTGGCTGTAATGGATAGTAACACAGACATCAGTATGTCTGGTGTTGGTGAGTTGTTCTTATGCCATAGGTGGCTGTGTTAGCGATGTGGGTGGTCTTGTCAGTGATGTGGGTGGCTGTGTTGGCATTGTGGAATGTTGCAATGTACACATTGACTGTAACTTGCCATAACCTAGGCATTGGTATGTCTGGTGTTGGTGAGTTGTTTCTGCATCATACATGGCTGTGTTATCACCGGTGGCTGTGTCAGTGGTAAGGGTGATTGTGTTGGTGATGTGTGTGTCGCTGTGTTGGCAGTGTAGGTGAGTTAACTTGTTATAATGTCATAAGTCTGTGGGGGCAGGCTTACAGCAAAATCTTTAAGCATTATCCACTTCAATGCCTGATGATCGGCTTCCTAGGACACTATGACTTCCCCAATGATTATGGCAATGTTAGCAAGTCTAAGCTCCCCAGTACCAGAATCCAGCAAATGATGTTAGTCACAGTGCATCTGGGAGGGACTACTTGTCATGTGTCATGGTGAATGGCATGGATTACAGTACAGAATGGGCATATGCAACAGAGTGGTGGAGGAGACAAGCTTGGTTGGGATTGATGGGAATGTTGGAGAGCAAAAAAGGGTCTGGAAAGAGTGTTTTCATCTGGAAGGGGGATATGCATCCCCCTCCAGATTTTGATCTAGAAGAGAGTGCGAACTGACAGGCAATGACAGCTGACTTTGAATGTGGCCCCATTTGGTAACGGCATGTTGGCTGATGGACTTTAAAAATATTATCTAGATTTCTAAACCCTACAGGAAGTCCACCTGACCTTCCCACATCACAAGCCTAATACTACCAAGTGATCTCATGCCTGCCTCAGTATTATTAGGCTTGATCTGGTCTAAACTCAACACTGGTGTTAAAACCTTCCCCAGCTCACATCTAAACTTTACAAATCTAGTCCCTATGACCTAGTTAGGTAGGTCCTGTCAGCACCCGCTATCAAGGGCAGCCTAGCGCCTCCTAGCGCCTACCTTCCCATCCAAACAACACTCAACACACTGCCACATCACTGCCACATCCCCATTGTTCCCCCCACCATCCAGCACCTTTGTCCTGTCGCTATCTCCCTTCAAGGGCAGCTAAGCCACACCTTCCTATCCAAACAATACCCTCTACAGTGCCACATTGTTGGTCCATGCCTTCCACTGCACTTGTGTGCCACAGTCCCTGTCTTCACCATTGTTCTGCTACACTTCATATCTGGTGAGTTTCAGCATACCTATACCAAGATAACATCTAAAGAAAGACCCTGCTAGGCCCACCTCCTTCTGGTCTCTTCTTTCACCATTGCTGTCGTCAAGTGCAATGCTGGACATCTTAGCTGCTTCATCTCCTTTCTGTACGACTTTTGTCTTTCTGCTGCAGTCACAGGTACCCCATCTTCAAGCTCTGCCACTTCTATTACTCAATACACCCCATCAGCGTTGTCAACTGCAATAGTGAACATGTGGCAGTGTCAAACTGCTCTTTACCACTGCAACATTGATTCCCACTGCCGTCATCAAGTCATCTTCTTCATCCTTCTTCTCAATGATTTGAGGGTACTTTCTTGACCATAATATCATAGTAATTCTATCATACTCATAGCATAGGGACATCGACTACATAGGTATCTGCATAATATACCATATTTGATTACAAAGAAATGAGGGATATTGAGTTAAGAAGCTCCAGAAATGGATGATGAAGCAGCTGATGCAGTAGAAGATGATGAAGTGGGTGTGGATGCAAAAGTAGGTGGCTTGCTGTCAGAGTTTGCAGGTGAAGTGGCTGGTGCTGCAGAAGATGATGAAGCGGCTGTAGATACAGGAGTAGGCAGCTTGCTGGCAGATGGCTCACTGTCAGAGTTTGCAGGTGAAGCAGCTGGTGCTGCAGAAGATGGTGAAGAGGCTGTGGATACGGGAGTAGGCAGCTTGCTGGCAGATGGCTCACTGTCAGAGTTTGCAGGTGAAGCAGCTGGTGCTGCAGAAGATGATGAAGAGGCTGTGGATACAGGAGTAGGCAGCTTGCTGCCAGATGGCTCACTGTTAGAGTTGCAGGTGAAGCAGCTGGTGCTGCAGAAGATGATGAAGCAGTTGTGGATATGGGAGTAGGTGCTGGCTTGCTGGCTGACTCCACAGATGTGGAGGGTGACACAGCTGGTGCTGCTGAAGATGAAGTGGCTGTTGGTGCAGAAGTGGCAGGCACATATGAGGATAACAAGGCAGGAGAATCTGAGTGCATACTGGATGTGGCTGGGGTGTTCTCTAGGTCAGATTCACTATCATCCGAGTCTGAAACCCATGCCCTCGATTTCTTTTGCTTCTTCTTCCAGATATCATTCTCATGTGATGTGGAATGTTTGGATTGTGGGTGCTTTTTACCATAGTCAGAACAATGACAGCGAGGTGCTGGTGGATCAACTTCACCATTTGAGACCTGCTTGTTGCGCTCCAGATCCAAGGCCTCTAGCTCTCTTACACTCAACTTTTTCCAATATGTTGCACCAGAATGCCACCTTTAGAGCAGCTCTTCAAGGTCAGACAATGAATTTGATGTCTTGCTGAGGTTCTGAAACAGAATGTTATCAGGCCATCCCTCAATGATAACTTGATGTCACTTTACAATGTTCCACCAATAATGCTTCCATTCCATGCAGACTGACTCATCACCGGTTACCAATCCTAATCAAGGTAAGTATGCTTTAAAATTGAAGGCCAGCACCATGGCTGCATCATGTTTACATACTGAGGTTCTCAATAACAATATTATGCACATCAGCATGCAGTGCTGCAACTTGCTGTTGATGGTTTTTTGCCACACCTTATGAATAGTGGATTAGCAGAATGCATGGGCATGAATACTGTTGGTCAAACCATGTATGCCCTGAACAGCAAACCCTTCCATCTTTGCTAAGAAATCCTGCATATCAATTTTCATAGTGCCCTTGAGAAAACCTTCAACTCCAGGTGTTGTGAATACAACACCCCTCAATGGCAGGTCAGTAGTCCCACATGAAACAAACAGCATAATCTCAACACCAGTATGTGATTTGAGGTTATTTAGCTGTCAATCCAAGCAGCATTAGTGACAGTTTACATTTCAATACATAGAGACCAAACTTCATTTTCAATTGCACCAAGAGTTTGTGTTGTGTCATTGATTCTTGACTTGGTGGATGAACAGAAAGATTTTGCTATGGTAGCCTTTTCTTCTTCAAACTCGCAAACAAGTGCCTTGTGGTCTCATACCGACATCTCAGCATACTCTTCCTGAAGACTTCAGGCAAGTGCTGGAAGAACTTCTTTACCGTGGCATGAAGACACCGAGTCAGGGACTAATGTATTGTCAGTTAGATGTTACTTTGTATGGTATCACTTACGGTTTTCTTTTTCTTGAGACTTTTTCCAGGTAAATGCATTCCAGGCACTGGTTTTTTTGTGCTCAGTATGTGAGCATTGCAAACCAGCATGGAGCTCCATCTGAACATGGCAGACACTTTTATGGTTTGAGGTAGCAATTTCTTCAGTGAGCTTGTCAATTGTCTTCCATGTCTCACCCAATGCATTCTTGTACCGCTTTGCAGCCAGCAGTCAGCGGGCATTCAGTGCTGCATGGGCCTCTTTGCCGAGCTTTGGATGCTGGATCTTTTTCTTGATGCCCTGTGTCATCCTAGTATACTTGGCAGAGGTTTGGTAGAATCATGCTTGCATTTTTTCGGGTAGGAGGTTGGGGGAGTAGGTTACATCCACAACAGAATTTTTTCTGACATTGTAAACCTGCTACAAATAATTCACTAACTGAGCAAGTCCGGACTTGGAACCACAAACTAATGGTGTAGTGAGTTGGGCGCAAAAATTTGGTAACAGGGTTGGCACTGTTGAATCCAATAAGTGAAGGGTAGATCTCAGCTATGCAAGAAATTATAAGCAAGTCTGAACTCAGAACACCGTAAACTAATGGTGTGGTGAAACTACTCACTAATTTAGATGAACCAAGCCGCAAAGGCTCAAACTAATTTTGTGGGCACAGTGAGAGGCACAATAATTTGGTAACAGGGTTGGCACTGTTGAATCCAATAAGCGAAGGGTAGATCTTGGTCATGCAAGAAATTATACCTATACAAACTAAGCCAAGTTGAGCCTGTAAATTATGGCAATCCTCAGGTTTGTCAAATCTAGCTTCTAGAGTTTAGGCTGATAAGGGACCAGAAAAAATGGACAGTGAAAAATCATTATGTGAAAAGCATATAAAATGAACAACACAAAAACAGCATATACTCCTTTTGGAACACACTAGGGTATTTGATGCAGATCACCTAGTAAAAGAAAGCCAAGATGATTGCAGTTGGAATGATAAATAAAAGTAGAAAGGTGAACTTGAGACCAAATGACATGAAGACCTAGCCCAATAAATAAGCCATCCGTAGAATTCATTGTAAACAGAAGGAAAACCTGTAAATCTTGATTCTGACATCCCAAGATATCAGCCTGCATTGCTTTGGCCAAGTTCACAGCCTGTTTGTAACTCAATCCACAATGAGGTGTCCTAAGAATAGATTCCCAACATGAGCTGCATACAGTATGAGTCAGAACCTGTAAACGGGAAACCAAGCTGTCGTTCAATCCAAACTGGTCAATAACAGCATCTGTCTCAGGTCCAATACTGATGAGAGCACCTTGGAAGCCATCAGCTGTGCTTTTATGTGGCACTGTGCCTTGGTTATCATCAGAATACAACAAACTAAAATTGAGCCACCTACCCCTAGCAAAAGATGCAGGAGGATCATCATATCCAAACACAGCAACAGCGGCACATTCCCACCATTCCAAATCTGAATCAGGATCATTCTCAGGGTTGCTAGCCTTCACAGAGGATGCGCTGGGGCAAGGGTAGGGACAGCCTTTGCAGAGGATGTGTCTGGGGCATGGGTAGGGACAGCAGCCAGAGGAAATAGATAGGAGTCCATCTGATGGATCACAATATCTTGCGCCAGGGTTCCAGCAGGATGGCATCATGCATGGATGTAGGGTCCATCTTTCATAACCGCATTTGGGAGATACAAGTTGCCATCAACTTTGATGTATTTTCCAGATTCTATACAAGTTAGGCTTTTTTGGGGGCAGTAAAAACAATAAGGTGACTTACTCAAAGCAGGAGGAGGTTCAACTTGCTCAACAAGGCAGTGCCTAGCAAAACGATGCAAGTAAGGAAGTGCAACCTCAGCACCAAACATCTGAACCATGAAAGCAAGGTGTTTGTTTAGTTCTTTTCCACCCTCCTTCATTTTGTGCAGGAAAATATATGTGTCAACAGTGATGTCCTCGACAGTTGAAACAGGCTGATGCCCAGGGCAATGAAGCACCAGAGTGATCCCACCATCAACTCTATCAAGTGTAGCAGCCTTTTAAAGTTATAATAAGTAGTTGTGAAGCAGAGCATGATCTAATTAGGACTTTCAACATCGAATAGATCATGAAGAGTATCCTTGAGTAAAGCATCCACTTCTTTCTTCTCCTCTCGAGAGAAACCCCAGGACTTGATACCATGAAGGCTAACATACATGGGATGAAGGCCACTAGCAGTCCTTGTCAACGAGTAATCCTTTGTATGTTGATCATGGCACAGCATTTCACAAGAGGCAGCACTGCACTCATCACAAGAGAAGATGAGGCCATGTGTTGAGATGAATGCACCTGAAATGCCAGTATGATTGTAGAGCCTCAAGTTCTTGGTCTGAGATGCATTGGGTGTAGCCATTGATGATGAAAGGAAGTAACGAGATCTTAATAGTTGGTAGTTCGGTGATCGTGAGATATGGTTCAATATGGACAAACATTGACAAGATTAGTGTACTACTAGTACACTGTAGTAACACATACATAATGAATACCTAGCACTATAGCCTTATCAGTACATCATGAAATAATGATGAAATGGTGATTGTACTATCGAGTGCTGATTTTTCTCAATCCCATTATATGCAAATAATATCGAGGACTATTGAATCATGATCACGATCAGACTCATCGATCACTGTTAATGTTAAATTGGTAGTACTTCAAACTTTGCAATCTGACTTTATATTATAATATTCAGTTTAGACTGTACAACCAATCTTCATGATTTTTCTCAATGCCATTATATGTGAATAATATTGAATACTATTGAATCATGATCACGATCGCAGTCAATCACCATTTAACATTAAATTGGTAGTACTTCAAACTTTGCATGCACAGTCCTGAGTCAACTTTGTGATCTGACTTTATATATTACATCCTCAGTTTAGACCGTATGAGCAATGCATTCTTGTCAACACATCCGATTGTGAGGAATTTACATAAGAACATCTGCAACTGTTCAATGTTCAACTTCTAGAAGTCAAATTCTTTATTCGAACTGTCTAAGTATTTCAAGTCCAGTCTAATTCCAAGTCAATCTGTAATTGTTGATACAAAATCAGTAATCCTTTCAAGCACATTGTCACCATCCTCAATGTCCTCATCTCCAAAAGGTATGTCTTGTCCCCCAGTCTGCTGCTCCTTTTCCACTGTCCTGACTCTATCTATTCCTACCATCTCACTCTCAGGATCTCTGCCTCTCATGAAACATGATGTACTGGAAGCTGCTGTACATGTGCCAATTCCTTGTAGTCCTGTGGAGGATGCAGAATTCTCAACTACGTTGAGATGTTGTTTATGTAATTGATTTACTGAGTTTCATAGCTGCCATCATCGGTGCAATTCTGTGGCTAATGGGGGATCTGACAAGAAAAGCTGGAAAAGGATGTGTGTCATATGTATAGTTTCGTCATGGATGAAAGTCCGAAGGTGTCAAATTTCAATGTTCAGTCACGTTAACTCCTCCTCTGTACAGCATAGTTTAAAATATTTTACCATTGCTTCACAGCAAGTAACTTGAGTCCATGGCTAGTTATGGATATTGACTCTAGAATGCCATAGAAGATCAAACTCACCCAGAAAACTGTAATTGACAATTTGTCACCAAGATAGAGATGGACAAGGTGGCATTAATTTCATAGCTTGTACATTGTAACAGTTAAGCGCATTATTAATTGCATCTGAACGACACTAGAGAGCCTTTCCAATTTGACAACAGAGTTTGTACCCTATTGTAAAATTAAGTAGATCACCAAGAATTGATAGATCTACTACCGTACCTGTACCCAAAGTGCTCATTTTAGTAAGCTCAAACAATTGCATGACTACTAAACGCTCCAACTCATCCAGCACATGCTCATAGTTTGTCTGTACTGTTTGTTGGTAAAAAGACTGGTATTCCAGGGATGTGGATGACCAGCATTCCTCAACATTGAGGCTGTTCTCGAGAGTTTTGACATATGATTCTACATTTTGGAGCTTTGAGTATGCTATATCAACACACTATCTGACTTGAGTGATCGCGACATGAATCTGGCCTGATGTGATTGTGGTAAAAATGTTGTTTGCAGCAGCTAGGGCGTCATTCCATTCTTGCCTATGTTGGGTTAGTATCGATGCATTTTCAATCGAAAAGTTCACACCTGCACTGAGAAAGTCCATCGAGTGCCTGGACATACTGTATTTTGAGGGTTGTCGTGGGAGATGTCTCCTGCAAATTGAGAAGATATTTTTGCTCGGCAACCAAGTACTGGTTAAAATCTTCATCCATGACTTGAAGTTCAGTCTGTAAGAGCTTGAGTTCAGTCTTGAGAGATTGGACAGCTAGAACCGCTTCGCGATAATGATTTTGAATAAACCAACCTTGGAAACCAGACCAGTCAGTCGTTGCATTGTATATAATCATGAAAACCCATACTCAAATTGGCATATTTGTCCTGATCCCAGAAAGCGAAATGTTCTTCAATGGCTTGATGGCAATGAAATCAGGTAGCATGTCGAGTGCCTCAGGCAAGATCATTTGATGATGAGAAAACGTGCTTGCATCCCTCACCTTCAGAATGGCCAGTACCTTTGATATATAAAGGGTGCCACTCAAGCTGACAAGCTCAATTGTGAGCATGGCCATGGAATGCACCCACCATAACACAAAACAGAGAGTTTTTGACTTTCTCTGACAGGCTACTGTTCTCAAGCATCTTCGAGAATGCATAGCCAATATCGTAAGCACAACCAATTTTACTGCCAAGGTTGTCAATCAGCCGATCAACAATCACTAGTGCATATTTGGCTCTTCGCCCTATATCAGCACAGAAACAAGATTAATGAAAAGTTACATATAGCTTGCCACTTTTTATCATGTCACACACTAGTAGGACCATCCAATGATGGCATGAGGCGATGAAGGTACCAGACTCATCAAAAAGCACAAACATCTTCTTTCGCTCTTCTGGTCCTGCATTTCTCCATCGCTCGATACACCCTAGGCTGGTCCCTTCATCTGCAGTGTCTTTCCAATCATCAGTGGAATTATTTTCCACCACCGGTATTGCTGACTAATCAATGTTAGTGATGCAGTAATGCAACGGTTAAATCCTTACCTGGGGTTTCACATCATTTTTGAACCGATTTACTTCCTCTGCTGTTAGCCATTGATCCAAAACAATAGTACATGAATCAACACGATCATTTGTATTCCAGACAGATGTACCAAGGCATTTCAGTGAATTGTTGCCATCAATAGAAACAAAACATGAAAAGTCCAATTCAGGCTCACCCTCCAGGTTATAAAAGCAGCAGGGACAAGTCTATCTAAGCTGAGACACACGAGTATCATATCTGAGAGCTGCATCAATTTTCTGGTCAACCTGTCGGCATATCTCCAGATATGCATCAAAAGTGGTGGCAAATTGAGTGGCAAGATAGGTGTTGTAAGGTACCTGAATTTAATGTAAGAATGAATATATGGGAGTTTGATTGAAATATGTTATGCATATGGCACAGCATTCTACACTGGGCTTCAACACTAAAACAGGGACATGTTCAGTAAGACTGCCAATATGCTGCAAGGGTCCTGATGGAGAATGCCAGGGTAGGTTGTACTGGAGAACAGCCAAGATATTTGTATTGCAAAAGTGTCTCATTCAGGTACAAGGTTCCAGGCATGACTGGAAATGATGAGGGCCGTCGAACTGATAGCAAACCTCAGTATTTGAACAAGGAAGAGTTCCAAACATACAAAATATATCAACGACCTCAATCTCTACCAATTGACCCACAGCGGCACCATGGGGTTGCTCAGGAATCTTTGACAACCCTTTCCCTTCATCATGGTGGCAGGAGTCGAGGTACACACTAACCAGTCAGGTCATCTGAATATCCCACTGCTCTGTTTGGATCTCTGTGATTCATATGGTTTCGGTGATCTACTCTTCAACTTTTCAAGGCCATGTCAGTACCTGGAGAATCAAGGTCAAGCTATACCTTACTGTCCCATAGATTTAGCAAGGCTTGCCACAACATCATCAAAGACCCCATGCTCACCACCTTCATGGCTTATATCAAAACCTCCCTTTCCAGGTGGAGCAGTACATGAAATAGCAGCAAAATCATCTAGCAAATGTCCAGCATCATTGTCCATTTATTCAATAGCATCATGTCCCTCTTGTGGAAGTTCTAGATATCAAATGATCAGCTATGTACCATACAACTTAGCTGACTTATATGTTGGATTGATCTTTGTTGACACTCTGCATCAGCTGCTTGCCATACCACTTGCTTTCCAGACTGTAGAATGTCTCTTCGCCTTTCATGGCCATGCCGGAAGCCATATTGAATAACAGACTTTGAAAGTCCCTGGTGTTTTGACCACTGGGACATGAGAGACTCGGAAGATATTGCAACAAGGCTGATCGTTAGTCCAAACAAAAGCAGTTAACCAATAACAAAGTGTATCATTAATGTAATTACAATCAGAGAGTAATCATATGACTAAAGCTAACAGGCAACATGTCCCAATGCGTTTAGAGATCTGACAGCTGATAGCTTGTTGGGCAGGGTCAATGACAGCATGGGAATAGAATGTTGCGGTGCTAAACAAGACTTAATGAGCAGTATGTGGACCCAGGGTGGACAAAAAGGTGCTTGCAGTGATGTCTGGACATCATGGTTGATAATGGTGACAAAGTAACTAGAGTGGAGGGAATATAGTCTTGTAATAACTGAAGGCAAGGTGGCAAGTACAGTGCGAAGTGAGAGTCAAATGGCAAAGGAGTGGGAAGCTGTGAAGATGTCTAGCATCATGCTCAACGACAGTGGCAGCAGAAGAGCAGCGTGGCAACAAGAGCTTAAAGATTCACAGTATAACAGGAGTGGGAATCAATGTTGCAGTGGTAAAGAGCAGCTGGGGTGCTGCCATGTGTTCACTATTGCAGTTGATGGTGCCAATGGGGTGGCTGTGACTGCAGTAGAAAGGCAAAAGTCGTGCAGAAAGGAGAGGGAGCAGCTGAGATGTCCAGCATCACACTTGATGACAGCAACAGTGAATGAAGAGACCGAGAGCAGTGTGTGGGCCTAGCAGGGTCATTCCTTAGCTGTTATCTAGATATAGCATGCCAAAACTTACCTAGATATGAAATGTAGAAGACAACAGGAGTAGCACTAGACAACAACAGTGAAGACAGCAGTGTGCAATAGCAACAGTGAAAGAAGAGACCGTGGTGGTGTGTGGGCCTAGCAGGGTCTTTCCTTAGCTGTTATCTAGATATAGCATGCTGAAACTTACCTGGATATGAAATGTAGAAGATGGCAGGAGCAGCACTAGACAACAACATTGAAGACGGTGATGCATGGCACTTGATGACAGCAATGGTGAAAGAAGAGACTGTGGAAGGAGGTGGGCCTAGCAGGGTCTTTCTTTAGATGTTATCTTGGTATAGGTATGCTGAAACTCACCAGATATGAAGTGTAGCAGAACAATGGTGAAGACGGGGACTGTGGCACACAAGTGCAGTGGAAGGTGTGGACCAACAATGTGGCACTGTAGAGGGTGTTGTTTGGATAGGAAGGTGTGGCTTAGCTGCCCTCAAAGGGAGATAGCGATGGGACAAAGGTGCTGGATGGTGGGGGGAACAATGGGAACGTTATTGACAGCAACGCGTGGCACGCGGCAGTGATGTGGCAGTGTGTTGAGTGTTGTTTGGACAGGAAGGTAGGTGCTAGGAGGTGCTAGGCCCCCCTTGATAGTGGATGCCAATGGGACCTACCTAACTAGGTCATAGGGACTAGATTTGTAAAGTTTAGATGTGAGCTGGGGAAGGTTTTAACACCGGTGTTGAGTTTAGACCAGATCAAGCCTAATAATACTGAGGCAGGCACGAGATCACTCAGTATTACAGTCAACTCCCTCTTAACACATAGCCCTGGTAACCCATACTTCCTCATATCCCATGGCATTTTCAATCCACTGAGTTGGTTTGCAGGGAATCTGGGTGCATAACCTATATTCTCGCATACCCCATAACCCATAGCCCCTCCGAGGGAAAACCCATACATTTTTGTGGCATATTTTTAGGACATTTGCAAATTCACAGGTGCTGTTCAGTTTAATCCTTAACTATTTAGTACATTCGCAAATATGTGGATGCAGTTCAGTCTAATCCTAAAATATATAATTTCAACATCCAAACTTTCACAATGTTATGGCACTAAAGCCTCTGGAAGTCCTGAAGAAAGGGCTGAAAATCCTACAGAAGCAAGTTAAAACCAAGAAGGAAAAGCTCCAGACTCAGCTTGCTGAGAGAGAGTTGATTTCATCACAAGATGAGAGGTGGCTGGATCATGAGGCAAACTTGGTGGACGAGGAGCAGGTTTTGGAGGCTCTGGAGAAGGCTTCTGACTATGAGCAGGAATTGGGGAGACTCAGTAATGTACAGAAGTGTATCATCAACAAGTTACAAGAGCTGGCTGGTGACTTGAGCAAAGTCATAGGGCAAAAGCGGAAACATGCATGTGTGATTTAGCTGGCTGTATGCACTATATTAAAGACTAACCTGAAGGTCCTGACTACAAACCGAAACCTAAAACACCCAACACAGCAGGATCATCGACTCAGGCTGTGGCAGCACCTGTGTTTATCAAAAAGGAAAATGCAACAACTGCGCAGCACATCGAGATTTTGGATTGGCATCATGCCAATGGCCAAAACCAGTCAAAAACCACAAAGCATTTTGATCCAATATACCCAAATCTGAAAATCAAGCAACCACTTGTCTCTGCGTGGCTGAAGGAGGAAGCAAAATGGTGAGAGGAGTGGATGCATAGTGATGGTGCATGCACAGCCAAATGCACTTGCCAAACACAACATCCTGAGGTCACAGAAATGATGGATCTTTGGGTGTCAAAGGCAATGGCAGACAATCTCCTTCTCATGGGTGAAGTCCTGCAGCAGAAGTGGACAAAATTTGCTGATCTGGTCGGAATCCCGACAGATGAGTGCCTCAATTTGAGTGAGGGATGGTTGTCACGATTCAAGGTTCAAAACAACTTGAAACAGTTCAAGTGCCATGGGGAAGCTGGATCAGCCATCCAGGAAACAGTTGAGAATGAGCAATGACGTATCTGGGCCCTTATTGAGAAGTATGGTTATAAGCTATGTGACATATTTAATATGGACAAAAGTGGATTATTCTATGGGTATGTCAGGACTGTTGCTGGTGTCTTTTTCATTTCCATACTCATTTCTATTGAAATGGGATGCCTCCAGATCGAGGACTAGCAGACAAAAAGAGTTTCAGAGTCAAAGGCAAAAAGGTCAGACTGACATATGCATTCACGACCAATGTGGATGGGTCTGAGAAGCTGCCACCCATCATTATCAGAAAAGCAAAAAAGCCTCATGCATTCCAAAGGAAGACAGAGACACAGCTGGGATTTTATTATTGGAACAATGCCAAGGCTTGGATGATGGTGGTGCTATATCAAGAATGGCTTCAGCAATGGGATCAGGAGCTAGGCGCAAGCAATCACAAAATCCTTCTCCTACAAAACAATTTCTCTGGCCACATTGTCCCTGATGGCCTCCAGAACATCCGCACCAAGAATTTTCAAGCAAATCTGATGGCACATGTTCAACTCCTGGATCAGGGAATCATCCGCTGCTTCAAGGCTCACTATCACGCAAAGTATGTCCAGCATGCTATTGATCGCTACGATCATGGTGTAACACCCTCGGAAATCTATGACATCAATCAACTTCAGGCCATGCGTCTCATGGATGCTGCTTGGTGGGAGATGGATGTGACTACAATCAGGCATTGCTGGCAAAAGGCTGGCATTCAACCTGCTATTGACCCCACCCCTGTCCAGCCCACCATCCAGGTTTCATCACTTCTCAATCTCAACAAAACTGCTGGAGCTGATCAAGATGATCCTGTGAGAATTGCCAAGAAGCAAGTCAAAGATGCTCTTGATGAATTGGTTTCAAGCAGGATGCTTCAACTGGCAAACAGATTGGATATTGAAGAGCTCCTAAATCCTGAAGAGGAGTCACTTGGTGCCTTGGATGAGATAACAGACAAAGAGATCTGCCAGGCTGTGTTGGATGCATGGCAGGCACAGGAAGATGGGCACAAAGATGGTGATGATGATGTGGATGATGACGCGATTGTTGAGGCTTGCCCCACATGCCATGAAGTCCTTCAGGCTGCCATGGTCATCAACAGATACATTGACAATGTCAATGATCCTGTTGCATGGAAGCTTGAGGCACTTTTGGCTTCATTCGGGCATCAAATGCGTTTAGAGGAGTCTCGTTCCTTGGTTTCTACTAGAGTTACTGACTACTTTCATTGTAAATAGCTGATAATGTTGAGTAAATACCTTAGCGCGACCTCAGATGTACAAAATAATTTTTCTGCAATTCTTTATGATTTTTTCGCAATTTTTCGGACCTATTTTTACCATCTTTCTAGAACACCATACTCCCTCATAACCCATAGCCTCCAAGGGTGACCGAGGGGTATGGGTTAAGAGGGAGTCGACTGTATTAGGCTTGTGATGTGGGAAGGTCAGGTGGGAAGTCACCCAGTTGATGTCACGAGAACTTGGAAGCAACACACGACACCACATTAGAAGCACTTCAGCAAACCCGGTCGAAGCGGAACCGAACGACCGAAGGCAGCTCCATCCTCACTATAGCATAGTAGTGGGAACGACAGAAAAATAAGGTCCGACTAGGTGGGTGAAGTGCTTGCTCTATTGAATTTGCTGTGCGCCTAGAATACACGTGTCCGAAGCCACAGCATGAACCTGTTGACATTCATCTTGCCATTGTTCGCATGTGACGTTCTTAGCCAATTAGTTCATGAACGTAGAACGTACCCTAATTTATCTGCACCTACGGCGAAAATGACAACACAACAGCAGCAACAGGCGAAGGCAAAGCCTACTATGTTCGCGTCCTCCACTCAATGTCCAGCCAGTTATCCTCGATGTCATGGTGTTACCAGCTCATCTCCCCTTGGCATCAAATAGCGCTGGCGTTCTGTCAACGTCACATTTTGCTCCGAATTCGGAATTCGGGCTTGTTCGGATGCGCGCGGTGCGCCCTGCTAACCCGTTCCGGTTGTGAATTATGGAGCTCGGAACGACCCCTGCTATGCCGTTGGCTTCGCCGCTTATTTCGTGCTACCTAGCAGTGATAAATGTGAGCGGAATGAAAGTGATATGCTGGCGTGTACTATGGGTCTAATTCGGGGATATGTCCCCCAGGGTGACTGCAAAAGCACTTTGAAGAGCTGGACACCTTTATGGAAGCGAGCAAGAGGCGCCCCAATAGCAATCATGATTCAAATTCATTGGAGATCCGGTTACATTCTTTCTGTAAAGGACTAGCGTGCAATTTTCCACGTCCGCACCTACTATTATAAAACCCCCCATGTCAGGGCCTCTCCCCCAGTACTCGAAGCATCAAACTCACAATATGAAGTTCGCCACTTTGATCGCTGCGTCACTATCTCTTGCCACCCTCAACGTCGTAGCAGAAGTTCTCCCTGTTGCAGAAAAGAGGAATGAAGGATCGCTGCTCCCTCGAGCAGTTGCCGGCCTCACCCTCTGCACTGGGACCAACTTTGGAGGTCAATGCCAAAGCTATTCTCCCAACACAGATACTTGCTATGTAAGCTATCGTTTGATACCACGTATGCCGTCAGTTCTGACAATCCTCCCTTTGAAGTCTGTTCCAAACCCATACCAGACTGATCTCTTCTCGTCACGCACCACTTCGGGATATATTTGCTTCCTATATACTGGGGATAGTTGCGGAGGGGGTTGTGAAGCATGCGTCGATTCGGAGGGTTGGGCAGATATGGGCAGCGTTAGTATCCACCCTGTCATTCGCGTGAACTTGCTAAATGTTTTCCAGTTTGCTGCTGTCCGCTCTATGAGATGTGTTGTTGCAGATTCTGCAGGTTGCTCCAATGCCAATTGCGTCCATCGCTAGAATATGGAATGCGATGTACTAGTAACGCAAAGGACTCTGAATGCTGATCATGAGTGTCTGATATTTTATGGCGGCTGTGCATTTGGCAAATAACTTGACATAGTAACTGAGTAACTGTTTGCCTACCTACACCCTGAGTGTTGTATGGATGTGTGTCCTGTGATTGATGCTTCGGAAAATGTGTCTCGTTGGGGCCAATTCAGGGCCACGCACGATCTATAACAATTGCACGTACAGGGATGAATCCGACTGCAAAAGGTAAAGATATGGCCACGGGAAATGGAATGTTAATGATGTGAGTGTGGCGCAACCCTCAACACACCCGGATTCAAGGGGGTGGTGGGATGGGAATTTTGTAGGGTTTGACTGAGCCGTCCGCGTTCGTATCATACCAGATGCTTTATATCGTTCCAGCCAAAGTTGACGATGATCCTGATCTTAAGCATGATTGGCGGCACGTTCCAGTGGGGATCCTCACATCGGGTGGTTGGGTGGTATTGTCCAACCAATCAAGCCTCTCGGCACATGAGCCCAGAAGTCCTTTCGAGCTGATTGAAAGCGGTGTCCTCGTGGATGTCGGGACAGGTCGGGACAGCATTTTTGGAGCGACTGGAATATGGAATTGCCACTGTGGAAACCTTTTTACCTGAAATCAGAAGGTCAGACAGGTTTCCTTACCATGAGGAGACAGGTATCATCCTCAAAACATGCTCCATATCAAACTTGCCGCTAATGATCTCGGCAGGAAAGGCATTGCGACGATGAGCATGTGACACGTAACTTTGCCATTGCCAACTGTAACTAATCACAAACACCGAAAAACGATTGCTTAAAGAAGTCCGGGAGAATCGCCACAAAGCAAAGCAAGCGCGCAAGTCTAAGAAAGATAATTTGACGTCGTTGATCATTTCGGAAGCGCATAGCTCACGGCTCACCTTACGGTAGGTATTCTAAATACACTTCGTTGCGAAGTACTCATTGGGTAGTAGGGATATTGATGATAGATCCGATGGTGAAGACGAATACATATCTTGTTCATCTAGGGGGCAACTTGCCGGAGGGTGCCCAAGCGATCCCGAACATTCAGAAGGGGAACAAAGCTTTAGATGAAATGCCAGAACAGCGGCTTAGTGACCGATGAGATGACCGTAGACAGCTACCCGTAGCAGTAGAGAAAGATCTCCCATACTCTTGAGGATGTCGTCTATGAGCTCTATAATCTGCGATGATCATCGTCCTCCGAGAACTTGACACCCGAGATGAGATCGAAGAGATGGTCTCCGGCTATGATTAGCTCGAATAGCTGTCCGATGGGAAAGACGCGGAGGTGAGCGCGTGTTAAAAACGTAGCCAGAAAAAAAAGGAGAAGGGATGATATAGCGGACGTAGTGACTGAATGGCCTGACCACGCAACTGAGGCTCTAAATATCAACACTTTCGTTCCATTTCGCGCCGAGAATAACCTCGGGAGAGCAGCACTCCTTTGTCTGGATGCGATCCTTGATGCTATGCTCCAACAGCTGGGCTAGTCTACTATAACGCGGAGGGCAAGTAAGTATATTGTCCATCTCCAGAAAGACCGACACGGTAAGACGAGGAACAACAGGGGGAAGTAAGAAGATACCCACCACTTGTCAAGTCAATGACCTTTACCGTAATGCTGATATCATTCCGCTCTACACCCAAACCAACACCATCCACTTCCACAAACCTAGTGCCATCAACACCGGCACTAATCCCAACGTGACTGGTTCGTTCCGCATCAACGCTGACAACTGGGACACCACCAATATTTGGTTCCACATCATCATGATCTCCAGCACCGCCAACACCCCCGGGCCTCTCTTCTGTACCTCCGCCGACGACGGCTTCGTCACCGCAATCATCATTCCGTTCGACTCCGCCGCTGTTTTCCACAGCCAACTCCCGACTTTCTCGCCTTGTCGCATCCTACCCGCTGTCTCGTTATCACCCTCATCACCACCGTCTCTGCTTCATCCGTGCTCGCGTTTGCCCCGTAAACCGAAGTGAGGGGATAGGAGGAGCCACGAGTGACTGATCTCAGGATATGAGGCAACGAGGCTCGTAGTCTGATCCCTGTGTGGTCTTTCGGTGAGAGGTTGAGATGGACGAGGATCTAGGGCAGACTGGGATTGTCACGGTGTGGGTGCAGACGAAGTGGCCCTAGGACAAAGATTGGGATCAAGAGGAGGGGATATACTGAAACTTGGGGAGCTGGGGCCAGCTGAGACCTGGGGTGAGGATTCAGAGGGGGCAGCAGAAGTGGACGTAAGGGAGATCTGGGATTGGGCAGGGGAAGCAGGTCTAGGTTCAGATTGGATTGCAGGTTCCACATCATGAATTGCTATTAGTAGCGTAGGCTGTCTGCCAGTAAGATCAATCGAACACTCTGGGAGAGTCACCCTCACCGGTGTGGACGAGGTCGCGTAATCCCCATTCAAGCCACGTAGGTCCTCTAAGATTGGGCGGGGCTCGCTTATGTAAGGCGACGCTGAGACATCACTTGACAGTGACACTAGCAACACAGGCGGCCAGAATGGCATACTGTTTGTGGCAGAATCACACTGGCGCACAGTGCAGGACACCATGGCTTGCCGTCATTAACACCCTTACCAACCTTCTTCTATCGCCGTTGGTTCTTGCCATCTATGTGCTAGCCGAGTCGCCTGGGGAGACAAAGAACATCTATCATGGGCCGCGGGCGGCCCTGATTGTTGCCCAACGAAGTCTCCAGTGATGCATTTAAGGAGGTCAGTTGTAATGCAAACCTTGTCACCAAGGGATACATTAAGGAATATGGTGCATCTGGTGTTTAAACGACGAGGAGAGTGTTTCACAGGGGACAAAATTCGGGCAGGTACGGGGAAAGGAAGCAGGTTTGGCGGTTGTCAGCAGCCTAGATCGCTTTTTGCGGAGAGAGAGTCATTGAGTCCTACAGTTTTGCGAACATCTTATCCGGTGACTGGTCATCACAAATTCCGATCCTTGGGCATATCCGTTTGCTGCTACGTTTTCCGCTTGCATGGACGCAGGTAAAACCATTTCAGTGATACATTTTCTTCGTCAAATACAAATCCATATATGTAGAAAGGCCGAAGATACGAGTGGAAAAAAAATGCATGAAGTGATCAGGAATGGCCGCAAGCAAGAATACGTGTTCTGAGTACCTTGTCCTTCCCACTCGTACAATACTTCAAGTGTCCACAATGTAACCCAGAGACCGTCAAGGGCAAACCTCAAGCCTTGTCCGCAGTCTTTTCAGGTTCTAAGAGCTTGTCATCACGGCAACAAATATTCTCTACAACGGCTCGAATGCGTGGATCCGCATTTCCTCTCAATTCTCGAAGCTGATTAACAAGCGGATCCGGAATTTTTGGGCGCTGGATTCCTGCTTCGTTCCGCAAAAACGACCACTCGGAATTAGAGAAGTTCAACAAATTTTCCAAGTCTGAGAGTAACTGTAGTAGTTCTCTGTTCTCGATTTCGCCTGGTACGTTTCGGACGCGCGGGGCGATAAGATGTGGGAGATGAGGTAGGAGGGCGCGCAGAAGAAGCGCTTTGCGCTGTGGAGTATTGGCAATGCGGCTCGCTTTTTCGCACAACACGGCGGACTCTTTTGACCCTAGAAGCCATGCAACAGCCTCAGCGTCCAGCGTATCCGGAACTTTCTGAGTGAGTCGGTTCATGCAATAACCGTACAGGGCCAAAAATCCAACACCTACGGAAGATACCACGATGTAAATTTTGCGACCTGGATCACGATTGGTGTCGACGTATAAAGCAACAGCTATCGGTATGAACAGAGTGAAGCCCCCCAACAGGACCAACTCTGGAGGTCCATACAGTGGAGAGTATTTGTCTGATTTATCTGGCTCACGTCTCGCTACCGCAAAGGCACCCGCGATCGGGCAAAAGATCAATAGCTGCCATGTGGTACTGACGTACGCCACGAGGGGGATCGTCGCAGCGGCCAGTATGGTGGAAAGAGTCGCGATAGAAATAAAGCGCGGTTCCGAATCCTTGGGGAGAACTTTTCGGGAGACGAATTCTATAAAGTGGGAGAAAGGAGATTGGAATGGAGCTGATTTTATGAAAGCGGCCGAACACGAGGCGAGGAAGAAGAATGTGAAGCCAATTAAAAATATCACTCCGACAAGGTACCCGAGTTTCGGATTGTGGGCGCGAATAGTTTGACTGCGTGCATGTCAGGCATTGAAGTTCAGAACCTGGATGAAGGGATAGCTTACTGAATGAATAGCCCGAAAAAGAATACAGCAATAAGGGTGAAGAGGGGTAGAGAATCTATCACCCTGTGTAGCTTC
>QFEU01000053.1:0-52531 GCA_003316345.1 Tricholoma terreum | reverse complement strand
CCAAAGCCCCACAATGACAATGCCAATGCCACACTGCCACAACTACCACCAGCCTTGTGAGCAGCTGCTCATGGGGTAGATATAAGTGGATGTTTATGGTGACAGGTGGACTAAACAAGCTCAGAGTAGATGAAGGCTCAAAAAAGTTGAAAAGGCACAATAGACAATGAGAAAGAAAAGCAGTAAACAGCATGTTAATGCAAGAATCACACTCTCATCACCATGATGGAGACATGCTGAGTGCCTCCCAGCTGAGGCCTGGTGATGTGATGGTATAGCCTAATGATAGGTTGCATGTGTGACTGGCCTACTGACTACGTGATCATGTGACTGCCCTGGGGTGGTGCCTCTGACCACTCCAATATCCAAGCAAAAGGAAATTAACCCCAGACTTAGATAAGGAAAATGTATACTGCTCATTATACATACATCTGACAATTTAATATTAACATGCAGCAAATTAACAGGCATTAGATTACAAGTTATGAGTTCTTATGTTTTACATAAGACTTGTTCTTCTAACCCCATGTGCGGTGAAAATTCAGTGCTCCCATTGTGTCAGTGCTGTTTTACCCACGGTGTAATTCCAACTGCCCACCCTGCTTCATCACCGAGCCATATGGGGAACCATCCACCAGCCATGTCGATGTTTGTGTGAAATGAATGAGAATTAGAGGGGTTCGTTGACAACCGTTAGGTCTGTTCGAGTGAATATTTTGTCAGCCAAAAAGTTCTCGTGAGCAATTTTGTCAAGCGCACCTCAGAAATTATCGTTCGTCCCCTGAGTCTTCACCTTAATGAGTGCATAGACACTCGTGAGGTCTGTTTGGTTAAATACATCATCAGCTTGGAAGATCTCTCAAGAGGTCAGTCTAATGCACCCCATGAGTGATATGGAGGTAGTAAGAGGTTTTGAAGAAGACTTGAAAAGTGTCACAATTGCTGTGTGAAACTGAGTTGAAAACTGATACAAGAACACAATGAAACGAACCAGTAAGTAGAATTTTTGAAACACATTGATCACAGCCAGAACGCCAAAGAGTGACAAGGACTGGGAGATGGTACAAGTGGTCTGAAAATGAGAAGTAGTTAGAGACACAGAACTAGAAAGTAATAGGCTGTGAAAACCGAACTCAAGAATGCCAGATGACTTGAAGTCAAAATCTGGGTACGCGAAGCCAAGTCACCCAAGACAACAACCAACGCAAAGTCCAGAAGTGGGGTGTCATGATTGACTCAAAGTCAAGAGTCATGCAAGGGAAGCAAAGCGAAAAGAAATCGGATATGTGAAGATTACCTTCTGGTGATTGCAGCCGATGTACCAAATTCACGATGTAGTAGTTGAAAAATTTGATGACAAGGTGATATTTGCAAGAATACTCCAGACGACGAGCAGTCAGAATCTGGTAAGTGATCGATGCGAAATCGAAAATCACTATAGAACGACAACTGATTCAAAATCAGATGTTGTCGACCCAATACTCACCCATGACTGACACAAAGTCAGAAGCCATGGTGAGAAAATGGATGGAAGAGGCAGAAGGATGTAATTGATTTTACTGATGAGTCAGTACTTCAGTTCTCGGCTCCGCCCCAAGTCCATTACCTCAATGTTCAATGTTCAACTCCAAGCCCGTGCGAATCCAAGCGCTGTCACTTCTTCATAAGTATCCTTCCTTCTGTTAAAAATCATAATTCTAATCATTTGTAGGCACTCGGGGATCTTGTTTTCAGACGTGTTCATCACACGGAGTCTTGGTCGACTTTCAGTGGAGATAGATTGGCTGGAAGGTAGTGGGTTAACGGTTTTGACAACGGAAAGTGGTGAGTACAATGTTGATTCCAATTCCTTGGTCTCGTCTTCCTCCCTCCATGACTTCTGACTTCATGTCAGTCATGGATCAACGACTTCTGACTTTGCGTCGGTCATTCTCCAAGTGATTTTTGACTTCGAGTCAGTCACTTAACCAGAATCTGACTTCGAGTCATCTGGTTTTATGTTCGTCTTACTTTCTTATGTCACACACTGACTCACTTTTAGTCTTGTTCACAGACGTTGGGTTGTTCAGAAGTTTGTGAGTGAGTAATGTGTCTTCTTCGTAGCATCTCATTTGACCGTTTTTTAGTCATTGTCGTTGGATTCCGTGGATTAAGGGCTTAGGTTTACTGTTCATCAACAATGGAACTCGTGAGTATACTTCCATCCAGCATCCTTTATCTTGTCTTTCTCCATGACTTCTGACTTCGAGTCGATCATGGATATTAACAACTTCTGACTTCACGTCGGTTGTTTCTCCAAGTGATTTTTGACTTCAAGTCGGTCACTTAACCAGATTCTGACTTCGTGTCATCTGGTTTTATATTCGTCTATGGTCTTTATTTCTAATTTTGCAAATCGGCTCATTTTGCATCGCTCACTGTTTTTCCAGGTTGTGTTGTTGTGTAGATTTTGAGTAAGTAACACTGCCTTCACCTTCCTTAGCATCTCATCGAACCGCTTTCTTAGCTATCCTTGGATTCATCACATGTAGAGTCCGATGGCTAGCCAAAGCATTATTCACATTACACCTGAAGCACTGAATGCGGATCACTCATTACTCCTCCACAAAAAAGATAATCAATCATGTATGTCGACAGGTTTATGCATTACCATTATTTCTGACCAGGATATCAGGTAGGAGTTTCGAACATGGTGACAGGCGTGTGGGTGCTGTGGTCGGAAACAGCAAATGGTTCGTCACCAGCCCGAACATGGAATTCATTCCTCAGCCGGCTCTTGGGTGTACCCGCAACATGCGTATCCGTGCCAACTTCCTATATGGAGAGGACGACCTGCTTCAGTGGCCGCAGCCATACTTTGCCTTGGATTGTCATCTGGGTGTGATCCCATTATGCACTGGTCCTGATGACCCGATGTCCGTTATGTGGTGGCAACCTGAACCCAAGGACTTTGTGCTGACCACTGCAAATACCATTGGCGGGTTGGGGCTAATTGACAGGGAACAGTTCACACGTCTCTCATATATGGTGTCTTCACTATGTTCTCACGCAGAAGAGTTCATGTCAGCGGAACCCTCTGGGCAGAAGAATGAAGTTGTATCTTCGTTCATGACAGTGATTAGGCAGGGCATGAAACGGCTGGAAAATTTGCCCATGAGTTGTCGTCAGGTGTTCATGAATGTATGGTATGTGCAGAGGTGCTATTTGGAGCTACTTGCTGCATTAGATTATTTGGAAGTATTCTGTCCACGTATGCGAGGTCTTTGCCCTGCTGTGAGCATGGTGGAATTGAGGATGGGCATTTTCACTTTTGATCCCATTGTGGTCCAAGACTTCATGCGTGCAGGCCTACCTGTTTGGCTTATTCGTCTATATGATATTCTCTACACTGCAAGGATCAATTCCGTGAAGGATGCACGGCTTCCGGAGGATTACCTTTGTCTTGAAGATACCAGTCCCCCCTTCAAGGCATTCTTCTCCGATAATGTGGACCACCCGAAACGATTTCATGTGTTCCATACTTACCTTCGAGCATTCTTTTCCTACCCTAATCCGTTCGACGTTGTGGATGAACCCTCAGTGGACAATGTACCGTCATCGTCTAGCTCTATCCAGTGTTCAACTTTGTTGGCCAGTCGGACTGTAAAAAATAAACCTTCTCAGGGACAACCATGTACATACCATCTCTCCCTCCGAATTCGATTACTAACTGAGTTATCAGATAATCGAAAAACTGGTCAAGCTTCAAAACCTTCAGCGGGGTGAAACACATTCATAGAGGAACCAAATCCACTGATACCCCTGGCAATTCCTGCGTGGTGTCATGCATTGGCGCAAGTTGATACCAATCCAGCCAATCAAGCGGGATGTTTCAGTTGTCCAACCAATGCAGGTTATGCATTTCCTGAACCTGGCATTATCTACGGAGGTCAATCACCAGCAGCAGCGCATGGGACCCCACCATGAAACCCCACCAGTGCACAAAGCCACACCACGAAACCGACCACCACCGACAGAAGAACGAAAACCCAGCACCTGCCCCCACTGCTGCGATCAACTGCTTGCAGGGTGGATCACGGGTGCTAATGGTATGAACGTGGGCACCAAGCAGGGGGACAAGGAGAAGATGACAGGGGGACAGGGACGCCCAATGCCCAATGCCCAACAACCCACACCCCACACCCCACATCCAACACCCCACGTCCAACACCCAATGCCCCACGACGCACGACACACAAACCACAATGAGGAACAGCCCCAGCACCTCACGACAACGATGGACGACCCAGCATCCGCCCCCATGCCTATGAGCTACTGCTCGTAGGGTGGACCACAGGTGCAACCTGTCTAGGGACAAGGGAGACGATGACGAGGGAGATGGGGGTGACACCACCAACACCGCTGCGAGCCCCTGCTCGCACGGTGGATGGGTGGTGAGTGACGACAGCCCAGCACCCGCCCCCACCACTGCGAGCATTTGCTCGCAGGGTGGAGCAGGTGCTAATGGCCACGTCACCACCCACAGGATGGATGCGACAAGAAGACATGACGATGGGGGGGAGAACACTAGCATGACACACCCCTCACATTTGCTTGATAGAATCTGCTATGTACACTAATAGACTCTACATAAACTCTACATAGACTCCATTGTCTTGTTGTTCTAAGTTCATCCTTTGTAGGCTGTTATGTACACTTTACAAGGGGTCTACCACATAGACTCAATTACCTGAATAACATCTGCTATATACACTAATAGACTCTACATAGACTCTATTACCTTTATCCAGCCTACTATATACACTTGAAAATGAGTCTACATATAGTCTACATAGAGTATATGTAGACTCTACATAGACTCATAACCTTTATCCAGCCTGCTATATACACTTGAAAATGAGTCTACATAGAGTCTACATAGAGTATATGTAGACTCTACGTAGACTCACTTTTATTAATTCAAGCTGCTATGTACACTTTACAAGGACTCTACATATACTCTAGAGAGAGTCTATGTAGATTATGTGGACTTTGGGTAGAGTTTACTGGGACTCTACATGGAGTCTACGTAGAGTATGTACACTGTAGTGGGACTCTACGTAAACTTGTGGGGGAGTGTCAAATACAGGTGTTTAGTGTCATGTGACCCTCAAGTAGAAGGATCCCCCTGACTCACTACAGAGGGAGTTCTGGTGGGCGTATTTGCGTATCCTCGCATATCTCCATCTGCTGGGCCATGGCACATCGACTATGGCCTGGCTAGCTGTCTCTGTGGTGGTGCTAGTCGTCTGAGTGACAATGGTGGCTCTGGACACCGGTTATCAGCTGTTCAACAGCAGATAGCACAGGTAAAGCCAAGAATCGACAGTTATCCACCATTAAATGGCAGACAACAAAGTTAACAAACAGCCGTTAAGAAACTTAACAGTGGACAGCAATCCGCTGTTCAACCATGGATAGTAAAGACCAAAGAGCAAAAGGAAGCACAATGATCGACGATTATCTGCTGTTCAACAGCAAATAAAAAAGGTGACAATGGTCATACATCACTCTTACAGCATCTGGTGGCATGGTATATAATGAAAGCATAGCCCTCGCATCACATCACAAGTTTGAAAAGAGTAACAACAATAATAGTTAATTGACTGGTACCAACAAGTCTTTGTAACTAGTTCATAATAGATCGTAATCATTGATAACAAATTGCATTACAATTCGTTGAAGTCAACTTACTATAGTTTACCGGTAATTCAGATAGCTGGAGGAAAAATTTCCTTTTATACTCGAAATCCGCGTCTCGGCTAATTTTTAAGTCCCACAATTAGTAAAGTCAGTAAATTTTGTAACTGTTGCTGCAAATTACTGACCGTTGATAGGGCCGCCTCGCAGTATACCCACAGAATATGTGCTTTGGACCATTCATTCGCACTTCTCAAAGCTACTCCGAACCCCTATGTACAGTCCGATCATCATTGCAAACCTCCGAACTTCATTACAGACCTCCGAAGTTATTTCGCATTTATCGCAGTTTGATCGCAGCTTCGAACGGGACTTCATGGACCTCAAGGTTCTTCAGACTACATCGGACCCACACCATCATGATCGGACTCATCTCGTCATCATTCGTACCAACATGCGATGTGTTTTAGAACCTTTCAACAGCCGTTTCGGACACATACATGTGGAGATATGGGCATTTTAGGAGACAACAACGCATTTGGCCAGTTCCACAGCACCACAACAATAGGACAGTCCTGTTTCGACTCAGTTGGAGCCCCTGATCCTCGCTTTAGTTCCGGTTCCTTATCCTTTGTCTTCATTTTGATGTAGATATATTTCATAGCCTCATGTCTGGTCTCATGACCTTCATTCCCCCTTTTAGTATATTTTTGTAGGATGTATATATTCCTGTACTAGTCACTGGAGAACAATAGGATTGCGCAGTAGTAACCCTCACCCATTCCGCTTGAGTTTAAGGAGCACAGCTCTAAACTTAGCGCTCGTCCTAGTCCGAAGTTTGTGAGAGCGTCACTAACTTCCTCGTATCTGTCATATCTCTCGATCATTGCATCCCTCGTCACCCTCGTCTCAATCGTCTCATCATTCCGATCATTTTAGTATATCCTCGACCTTATCTTTGTCACTAAACATCTCCTTCAGTTTGTGATATTCTTCGAAATTCTTTGAACTTCGTCGGACCTTCGTAGGGTGTCCGAAACAACATCGGACCCTCCGTACCACCTTCTTACATCATTCGCACCTTTACCTGATTACCCACAGTGTTGGTGATAGCCATTTGACCACCTCGCATCCTTCCTCTGGCTCGTATTATACCAAACGAACTCATTTAGGGGTTTTGTTTGGGTTTCCAGGTTGAGTATCATCACCATGGGAAAAACAGACACATAAAAATAGTCAGACACTGAATCATTTTGGCAGTTCCCAGTTTGAAGAACGAGTCTTAACTTCGTTAAGGACTCATAACTTTTGGCCTGGGGGACAATTCCTTCGGCCATGGCATCGGCATCAGCCACACCTATTGACATGCTGAGTGGCATGCTGATGCCCTTCTGCTGATGCTGCTGCTGCTGCTGTTCTGCCACTTCCGATGTACCAGTCCATGCCACTGCCGATGCCTGAACTTTTGGAACAGGGGACAATTCCTTTGGCCATGGCATCAGCATTGGCCACACCTATTGACATGCTGAGTGGCATGCTGATGCCCTTCTGCCACTGGTGTTCTGCTGCTCCTGATGTACCAGTCCATGCCGCTGCTGATGCCTGAACCTTTGATACACATATGTACATACATAGGGACTTCAACAGCGTCCACCGAACCCGTATCATTCAATACAATGTATATGTTCAATAGGTCAGATCATTCGGTACAGTGTAGCTTACCTATGTGCTTCACAAACTCTCAAACAACTTCAGAGCTCTTGAATAAGGTTCAAATCATCTTCGTGCACATCCTACTGCCTTTGGAACATTGTTGTGCACCTCATACCATTACCATATTCAGACGTGCACATATCATTCCTGGATGATCCCCATCAACCTGGGGATCATCTGTTCACTTGGATATTGACCCTGTAGACTATGGCCCCATTGGGACCGCTTCACTGTAAATAGTCACTTGGGGGTGAGGGCCAGTACTGGTCACATAGGTAACACAACGGGCAAGTTCTGGGGCAGTTGACCCACAGTTGACTCACAGTTGACCCATGGTTGACTCGCGGTTGACTGAAGTTTGCACCTCATTACATAATCCTACCAAATTGAGCACTGGAATTGATGCATCCATTTAAGAACAAACATCTGTTTAAATCAATTGGTTTATGATAGTGACCATGGTTCGTAACATCAGACGCTTTTCAATCACATGGTAGAGGTTGATGTGTCTATTAAAATGGTCCAAAACAGCTATCATTCTTTCCCCCTCTTTTCCTTTACCAAGTTCACCATGCCTCCGGTCATATGTAACTGTACAATTTGCAGCACAAAAACCGTCTTCATCAATGGTGTTGAACAGCCAGGACAGTATGTTGATGGTTCTACCCATTTGAAGCATGAGAAACAGGATAAACGGCCTGTATCATGACTGGCAAAGGGGAAGCGGCAATCATCATCCCCAAGCCCATCACCAAAATGTTCTAGAGCTTCTAATTCTCCCACAGGTAAGTGCTAGATTGTTATTGTTAGATCCAGACTAATACTAATCATGCAGATATCAACTTTTCTACTGCACTTATTACAAAGATGATCTGTCTCCTTGTCATCTGGCTCCACAATAGAGCTGGTGTGAGTTGTTCTATCACCAACAAAATTCTACAAGGACTTCAACTTATTATTTCTGTGACTCTCTCTATTGTTGAGGTTGCTCTTTCATCATCTGGACTCAATGTCAAGCTTCCCAACATCAAACTTCCTCATGATGTCCGTACAGCATATCGGCTCCACTGCTCAGAGCCAGAAATCATCTGGACAGCATGCTGCCCCAAGTGATTTTCCCTCTTTTCTTGTCCTATTCCTTGGAAATGTCAGTGGAAGGCATCCCCAAGATCACAATCCTGTAACACAAAACTCTGGACAATTCAGAATACTCCAAATGGGCCTAAATGGGTCCCACATCGTTTATACACTACACAATCCTTTGATTCTTGGCTTCAGTTCCTTTTATCTTCCAAGATCATTGAAGACAGTCTTCATGAGACTTTCAACCACCACAGAAACCATCCACCAGCTGCCTTTGGTGCCAATATGAATGATATCCAGGATAGTCCTGCTTGGGATGACTTGCAAGGTTTTCAACAGTCTCCTTATCATCTACTATTTGGAATCTATATTGATTGGTTCAATCCTTATACCAATAAGATTGCTGGTAAATTAGTAACAAATTCTGCATAGACTATGACACAGCTTATTTTATATATAGGCAAAAAAGTGTCTTGTGGAGCAATCCTGCTTTATTGCTTGAACTTACCATTTCATCTTCAGTATCAATTTAAGAATACTTTTATTGTTGGCCTTACACCTCCTCCTCATCTTCCTGATCCTATAACAATCTCCCATCTTCTTGAACCTGTTATCAATTCTGTTGCCAAGTATGGTTCTGCACCAGGCCAAAATGTACCAACATCCAGACATCCTGATGGCATTTTTGTGAAAGCAAAAATTGCACCTGTGATTGCTGATCTTGAGGGAAGTCGCAAGGCTATTGGCTTTTTGGGACATGGTGCCACAATGTTCTGTTCTTTCTGCCTCTGCACCAGTGATCAGTTAGAGGATCTCAATATTCAATCTTGGAAACTCCATAATGGTGCACAAGTGTGAGCACAGGCAGAGGAATGGTTGCATCAGACAACCAAAGCTGGTCGAAATTCTCTGCAAAAGACAACAGGTGTGCAATGGACTCCACTACATAATCTTCCATATTGGGACCCAGTCAAACATGTTGTATTAGGTTTTATGCATAATTGGCTTGAGGGTGTTTTACAGCATCATCTTCGTGCACTCTGGGGAATTGGACAGGATGAGGATGAAAGCCAAAAAGCTAAAGAGGTGGAACAGGATGAGCAGTGGAGTGAAGCAGATGTATCAGATTCTGCTGAAGAGTTGGATGATCTTCTTCAAGAAGCAGCTGAACATAATCTTGAGGCTGCAATGGCAATGCAACATACACAACCACCTATATCTCCTTCACCATCTTCTTCTGAATTATCATCCTCATCCTCATCAACATCTACAGTCACACAGAGCCACACAAATCCCTATGCATATGACTTCAATTATGATGATGATAATGATGATAATGATGATGATGATAACTATATTCCTGTTGACCCTTTGCCTTTTAGGTTCACAGAAACTGAGCTACAGGCAATAAGAGATTGCATTCATGATATTACTTTTCCAACATGGATACAACGACCACCAACCAATCTTGGTGAACCAAGCCATACGTGTAGATGCTTTGCTGCACAGTGGAGATGATTTAAAAGAATTATGTGATGTTCTTGAGCCAGAAGACATGGCCATGGATGATCATCCAGTACCTCTCCAGCCTACAGAAGTGGCAGATATTCTAGCAAATGCACCTTGCCTTCTGGACATAGATTATAATAATCTGCTTGATTATCTTCACCAAACAGGAAGACCATACCAAGCTTACTCTGATCTTCCCCATCCACCAAATGCCATTATTCTTCCTCCACAAGCCCAGCACCTTCTGCAGGTGCACCGTGATGAGTGTACATTCAGTTGTGAAAAGTCACATAAAGGAAACAGTGCTATAAAGTTCTACAATCCATTGACACAGGCTCTGTTAGATATATGATGTCACCATGTCTTCCCTATTGTCTTCATTCTTTAGTCTAGTGTATTAGTTAGCACACACTGCATTGCTGTGTGCACTGCCTTGGCTATGTACACTGCCTATGCTATGTACATTGTTAGCATAGCATTACATAGCCACACATAGCCTTATGTAGTAGTATATAGAGACCTGTAGTCCAGAGATGAGTCTCTCAGTTACTCACTCCAGACTACAGGCAAGTAGAACAGTTATCTTCAAATATATTTAGTTACTCACTCCAGACTACAGAGTATAAGAGTCTCTCATTCTATCAGGTTATGGGCCCTGGCCTTTGACAGTCTAGTGATTAATTATATCTCCTAGCTGCTCATCCCTGCCTCAACCATTGTCTGTGCTTTTATAGTGTTGTGCTCCACCTTTAGTTACAAGGGCAGTCAACTGTTGGGATTGTGCACTTCAGTGGGCCATATCCTTATCCCACCAAGAAACATCACAGTAACTCTGTTGATCTTGGGGGTGTTACAACTGGACTGTTCATTACTACAGTAGTAGAATTCCTCTCACTAGCTGCACACACTCCTGAAAGCTCAACTGTCCTACAGTTGATATACAGATTCATCCATCACACATCAAACACATCACATCATGTCTTCTTCCAACCCTACATTTCCCAAACTCAACAGTTCCAATTATCCCTCCTGGAGTGGAAACATGAAAGCTTGGCTTATGGCTGCAGAATTATGGGGAATAGTCTCTGGAAAAATCCAAAAGCCCTCATCTGATGATGATAAAATTGCTACCTGGGAAAGCAAAGAAGCAAAGGCTGCAGGATGGATATTTCTGCTGGTGGATGATTCTCAAAAAATCCATATACAGGATTGTAGTGGGAATTGTGTCAAGATGTGGGAAGCACTGGCATCTGTTCATTTGCAGAAGAAGCCTGGTGCATGCTTTAATGCATATGATGACCTGTTCTCAATCAGAAAGCAAGAGGATGAGTCTCTCTCCCTTCTGATGAACAGAGTCAATGATGCAATGTGGAAAATCAAGGACCTTCGCCCCAAAGATTTCACTTTGAATACACTGGATAGTGAATTATCGTCAATGGCTATGATTCATTCATTACCAGATGACTATTCCTCCTTCATTTCATCTCTGTTGATGAAAGACACCCTGACCACATCTGTGGTACAACAAGCATTCATTACAGAGGAAATCCAGCGTACAAGGTGTGGAGGAGATTCTGTACCTGTACAGGCAAATGCTGCATCTGCAACTCCATCACCAGAATCATGCACATTCTGTGGAATGATGAGGCATACATTGCCACAGTGCTACAAATTCCAAAAAGCCCAGAAACTTGCCAAAGATGAAGTCGTTCAGAAGCGGAAAGGACGTCGTTCCAAGGCATCTGACAGTGAACCAAAAGAAACTGCACAGATTGCTGTCAATGCAAGTCCATATCCAGCTCTTCCAACTCCAGTTACTAACTTCAATTGGAATGCAGATGCCCCTTCTGTCATAAATGCATTTCCAATTGAAGGAGGAAATATTGGAATAGAGGAATTGAGCAATGGATGTATATATATGGACTTGTTTTTGTTTGATACAGTGTCACGTGATTTAATGTTGTCAATCGGTCGAACGAATAATCTATCATTGACTGCTTACCACCATACAACAATGGACCATGCCACTCTCGTTACCATACTCATCATATTTTCACTCCTTATCCTGGTCTATCCACTACTCCAGTTCATCAACTGGTTGTGGTGCTGTGGCTGTCTTTGTCCACCTTGTGAAAACATATTAAATGAAGACTGGGCATACCAACTTGAACATCTTGATTCCACTCATGACACATCTAGTGCTACTCCCAACACCATTGCTAATAGACATGGAATTCGATTTGTTCTTCCATCGGCTCCCACTCCCATCCACAATCGACATATGTGAGTCAAGCGTAATCGTCATCGACGAACGTTTTCACCAGTCATCTTTTATCATAGTCCAACATCATCACTATCAGAGGACAACCATGGCAAGGAAACTACCGGGGAACATGATGGGATTGAAGATGTTGAGAGGGTGATAGAGTTTGCTGGGAAAGCAAGTCTTTTCAACAACCTTTCTGGTCCCCTCCAACTCGCCACTAACTTTGATTGGAATGCAGACACCGGTGCCACATCCCATATGACACCACATCGTCAATTTATACATAACTACACTGCACTTAGCATTCCAATCAGGTTAGCAGATGGTACAGTGGTACATTTGGAAGGTGTTGGTGATATGGTATTTAATCCGGTTGTAAATGGTCGTCAATCCTGTGCAATCCAGTTTACCCGTGTTCTTCATGTTCCCAAACTGCATAGTAATCTGTTGTCATGCCTTTATCTTACATGGAACAAGGGCTATGAAATTCTGATTACTGCAAAGGAACTGCAGTTCAGACATAATGGCACACTAGTAATGACGGCTGCCATCAATGCAAATAATGCAGCACATCTAGATGGAACAACAGAAACTGGAGAATATGCCAATATCACTACATGTCCTCTTGACCTCAATCTCTGGCATCGTCGATTTGCACATCATAATTATGCAGATGTCAAAAAGATTATTCAGAAAGATATGGTCACTGGTCTGGAGATCAAATTGAAGGAGCATCCTGATCCAATATGTGAACCCTGCCTTGCTGGGAAAATGCATTCCAAACCATTTCACTTGTCCCCAACATGCGCCACATGTCCTCTTGAGCTTGTTCATAGTGATTTATGTGGACCACTGCCACAATCACATAATGGATTTAAGTATTGGATTACTTTCATTGATGATTGCACTGGATTATGAGTTGCTTTCACATTGAAGCACAAAAGTGAATCATTTGAAGCCTTCAAGACTTACAAAGCTTGGGCTGAAAATCAATTGGATGCAAAGATCAAAGCATTGCAGAATGATAAGGGTGGAGAATATATGTCTACAGCATTCATCAAGTTCACGGATCAATGTGGCATTATCAGAAGGCACACCACACGCAATCGCCCTCAACAGAATGGAGTGGCTGAACATGCAAACCGTACTATGGCAGAGGACATTACAGCAATGCTTAATGAATCCAACCTGCCGGCTTCATTTTGGAATGAGGCATTAGCTGCCATGATACATGTCTGGAATCGTCTTCCAACTTCATTTTTACCATCATCCACACCTCATGAAGAATGGTACAGAAAGAAACCAGATGTCAGTCACTTGCGTGTATTTGGATGCACTGCCTATGTGTTTATTCAGAAAGATCAGCGAAAGAAACTCAGTTCACATGCTCAGAAATGTATCTTTGTTGGTTATCCTCCTGGGTATAAAGGATGGAAATTTTACAATCCAACCACAAAGAAATTTATTATCTCTGAGTGTGCTGAATTTGATGAACACTACTTTCCTGGATTGAAAAAGGGCTCAAACACTGCACCCATTAAATTGCTCCCCAATTTTGATTCAGGCTCTACTGAATCAGAAGAGAGTATGCCATTTCCTAATGCTGAACTAGTGCTGCCTTCCTCTGCAGTAGATCATCCTGTCACTCCATATTCTTTCCCTCCACATACTCCAGTGGGTACTATGCCACCATCTCTACCCTCTACTCCTACTCTAAGGATGCAGCCTCCTGATTGGAACAGCCATCTACCTCGCATTCCTGCTCTCCAACTCAATAGCTTAAATCAAGATTATGATTCTGATGATCAAGAACCAGGCATTATTCCAGAGTCAAGTATTGATTTGGGTGGATATGGTCAGATTGATTTAGCAGAGTCTGCACATTCTAGTGTTCATAACACTGATCCACCAACATATGCTGCTGCAATGAAGCGTCCAGATGCAAAGCAATGGCAGGAGGCAGCAGAGGCAGAGATGAACAATCACTTTGAGAATGGCACTTGGGAATATGTACCAAAGCCTTCTGATGCAAAGATCATTGGTTCTAAATGGGTGTTTGTTATCAAGCGCAAATCAGATGGGTCAATTGAGTGGTATAAAGGATGTATTGTTGCACAGGGATATGCACAGCGTCCTGGATTTGAATATGCAGAGGATGCTACATTTTCACCTACCTATCGTCCAGCATCACTCCGGCTCATCCTTGCATTAGCTGCTCGGGATAAACTCCATCTTCGCTCTGTTGACATCTCTGCTGCCTTTCTATTGGGCACTGATATCACAGAAGAGATTTACTTGCGCCAACCACCTGGATTCCACCGAGGTGCTCCCAACATGGTATGCTGTTTGCGCAAGCCATTGTATGGATTGAAACAATCTGCACATAATTGGAATCAAAAACTGCATCAGGTCTTGACAGATATGGGCTTTCAGATATTGCAATCAGATTGTGCTGTCTATGTTTATGCACGTGGAGACTGCCGCATCATTGTTCCTGTGTTCATTGACGATATTACATTGGCTGGAACTACAGAGGAGGAAAATGACAAAATGGTTGCTGAACTCAAGAAGCATTTCAAGCTTCGTGATCTTGGGGCAACAGAATTTCTCCTAGGCATTGCCATTACTCATAATTGGGAAAAGGAAACCATCTCTCTGTCTCAGCGCCAATATATCCTCAATATCCTTGAACACTTTGGAATGTCTGATTGCAAGCCTGTCTATACTCCAATTGATCCTGGCACTCCTCTTACCAAAGACATGTGTCCAAAGACAGAGGATGCAATTATGGAGATGCAATCAGTACCTTATCTGCAAGCAGTTGGATCTTTGATGTATCTTGCCACCACCACTCGCCCTGACATCTCCTATGCAGTTGGTGTTCTTGCACGATTCAACTCCAATCCTGGACCACGTCATTGGCTTGCTGTGAAGCATCTCATGCGCTACCTTCGAGGAACTCTTGACTATAAACTTGTATATGGATCAGAGAATCAGAGCAATGAGTTGTTTACCACATATACAGATGCAGATTATGGAGGCAACAAGGACAATGGCAGATCAACTGGAGGATATGTCACTTGCATTGGTGGTACTGCAATAGGCTGGAGAAGCAACTTACAGCCATTTGTGACACTTTCAACTACTGAAGCTGAATTTGTGGCTGCTGTTGAAGCAGGCAAGGAGATCAAGTGGATGAGGGGCATTCTTGAAGAAATCGGATACCCTGTAACTGGTGCATCAACTCTCTTGATTGACAACCAATCAGCTCTTAGTGTGTCCAAAAACCCAGAGCATCATGGACGAATAAAGCACTTGGATATCAAGTACTTCTGGTTGCGAGATGAAGTTGAAAAAGAAAATATAGCCCCAGTGTACATCCCTACTTCTGATCAGATTGCTGATATCTTCACCAAAGCACTTCCTCAAGTTCAAGTAGAGAGATTTTGTGAAATGCTTGGACTGAAAATGGAATCATAGTTAATATTAGTTAGACATGCTTTATCAAGGGGGAGTGTTAGATATATGATGTCACCATGTCTTCCCTATTGTCTTCACTCTTTAGTCTAGTGTATTAGTTAGCACACACTGCATTGCTGTGTGCACTGCCTTGGCTATGTACACTGCCTATGCTATGTACATTGTTAGCATAGCATTACATAGCCACACATAGCCTTATGTAGTAGTATATAGAGACCTGTAGTCCAGAGATGAGTCTCTCAGTTACTCACTCCAGACTACAGGCAAGTAGAACAGTTATCTTCAAATATATTTAGTTACTCACTCCAGACTACAGAGTATAAGAGTCTCTCATTCTATCAGGCTCATGATACAGTATTCATTCAAAACATTTGGAGACTTCCACTAGATGGAATAATGCGCACCTTTATAAGAGTCCGCTCACATCAATCACTATCTACACAAGAGAAGAGGCAGGCACCATTCATACACCACCCTGGATTTATGGTACAAATTGTCGATGCACTCCCCTCTGAGAATCTCAGTATCATTGAGCCTGTCCATATTATCACTCATGTCACAACTGTTCAGCAGCCAGCAGGCACCTATGGTATTGGCAGGAAGGTCCTGGTTGTTTGTTGGGCTCCCAACAGAGGACGCCAATAATTTGCATTCCAGTTTCCTCAGACTGGAATTTCAGGGAGTTTTTAACAATTGTTTTTCAGATCAATAGGTCTATTGTCTCTGTTACAATGTTCTTTATTGCTATCACTGATATGTCTCTCATCTTAACTTACTGGGCCACCTGTATTTTGATCTGATTGCTGTACTACTATATTTAGATACTGACTTGTCTCAACTCTTCTCAACTTGTATACTGACTTGAATGAACATTACTTACCAAGCATAGTTATGTGTACACTCCACAGGAACTGCACCGCAGTATTTGAACTAGCATAAATAGTAGTGGAATTATGGTCAAGGCTTTTTAGCCTGACTTAGGCAATTTAGCCTTTTGACTTGAACCTGCTCAACTCAAGGAAGCCCCTTAAGTTCTTGCTCACCCTCAACTCAGAGTGACTCAGTGAGCATGAATATGAAGAGGTAAGTAAATCAATTACTACCATTAACCAGAATATGTACGAAACAACACCCATATCTCATTCATCTCCTGACCCCTCTCCTGATACATCCAGCTCTTCTTCAACTTCATCCTTCTCATCCTGCTGCTCAAGTCGTTCCAATTCATCAGACGTAGGCAGCTTGTATTCTGCCTGCACTCCATCACCATATTTGGCCATAAACTCCTTCTCTGGCATATTCTTCCATTTCTCACACTCCTCCCAGGTGGCACAGAGCTCTGCAGGTGGCAGAGCAATATAAGTACCATTCTTGATGTATTGGGCATGCTCATGGATAGAAAGATTGTTCCAATAGATAGGATCAAACCAGTCAATTGGGACCTTCTTTGGGAGAGCAGTGAGCTCAGATAACTTTGGCACAGGGGGCTCTTCACGGTGTCGCTCCAATCTACAGACAAATAGGATCAGTCAAATATAAAAAAAAAACAAAGATTGGCCAACTTAAGGTGTCTTCTTTTGCTTCTATTCATCTGCTTGCGCTCTTCATCAGCCATTCCAAAGAATGCAGTGACTTTTCTTGCATGTCCCTCCTTCTCCTTGATGTGGTACACTGCATCAACTAACTCAGCATTCCTTTCAGCCAACTCATCATCTGAATGGGCCTCATTCTCCCTCGCCAAAGCCATAACCTGCTTGGTGAAACCACGGGCCTTGAACACATCAATCCTGCCATCAGTGAGCTATCAAGATGTATTAGTAAATACAATCTGCAAATGGCATATACAGAATTCCAGGAATTACATACCACACTATGTCGTTTCCACACTCCGGTCATCTGCTTTGCTTTGGCAACACTTCCCGGATTCTTTGCCTCTGACTTGGCAATACCATGCATATACGAGAAAACGAAGTTTCAATAAAATTTATGCATGAGCACAAAATCGTTGATACACAACAGGTTTGTTCCCATATGAGAGTATCCAAATGCGCCTGAGACCTGCTCAAATGTTTTGAGGGCAATGTGCTCATGAAGGAGATTATACATAGACTCCGGATCATTACTTAAGACATCAGGTGCCCACTGTTGAAGCCCGAGGCATGCCACCGACCTGAACATGAGCAATAGATGGGATTCCGGAATGCACTTGATATTGTTGGTGATAATCACGACTGAGTTTGAGATAGAGTTAAGGAGCTCGTGCACTTTTGTTTGGGCACCCTGAATGCTAGCCGAGTTGTCATCAAGACTAGCTGTGACAGAGTTCCGCAATTGTGCTTCAGAGGTAAAGCGACGGGTGAAGGGTACTTTGTCATCTGCTATGACCTTGGGGAGAACAGTAGTCTGGTGTGGTAAGCCCCAAAGGACACAGAGATGAAGCTCAAGTGCAGCCTGAAAGTGATTTAGACTTTAAAGTGCTCAAATACAATGAATGTGCACCTTTGTCTTCTCTGCCTCCCTTGGTACCTCTCCCTTTCTCATGTGCCAATCACTAGGCTTCTTGGGCTTCTTGGGTTGCTTGTGAAGGCCTTGCAGGCTTTCTTTGCTTGCAAAGCTCTTGAACCAGGGTTCATGTTGCCCAGAGAACGCTTGCGCTTGCCAAGTCCAACCTGAGATGGGCCAGCCTCCCCTGAGCTAGAACTCGCAGGAGGATCCATTGGAATGTCAGAGTCAGAGTTGTCTGGCATAGAAGATGATGGAATAAAGAGTCCAGGTATCCAGTCAAGCCAGAAGATGAGTATGTGCAAACTCGTCGAGAACAAAGAAACTCAAAATTGCAGCATGTGTGATCACACGACACGTGGGAACCTGCTGAATTGCCTAACATATATTATTATTACATAACTAATGTCAAACACGAGTCAAACACGAGTTAACTACAAGTCAACTACGAATTGACTGCCTCAAGGGCAGTTGAAATCTAACTGCCTCAAGGCTTGCCTGTTGTGTAAGCTACATTGTATTGAATGATACGGGTTCAATGGACACTGTCGAACTCACTATATGTTTGTACATACTATATTAACCAATGACTACATTGTACACTGATTATTATACCTTACAATAGACGTGCATTAGGAGTGTAATACAGGCATTAGTAACAGTTGAAACGCAATGGGCACAGACATGGGCACAGGCATGGGCACAGACATGGACACAGACACAGACACAGACATGGCCACGGGGACAGCCAGGGCATCGCCATCAGGCACAGACATGGGAATGGGCAATATTAACCTATGCATACTATTGACACACATTGTATATCTGTTTTGATGTATGCTGTTGAACTAAACTAGCTATATATTTGTAGTGTTTGAAAATCCAGTCCTATGGACTGCAAAAAGACCACAGACTGGACTGGACTGCAACTGCAGTCCATAGACCGATGGTTGCCAGTCCATCCATCTCGGAGACAAAAAGACCGGTCCAAACCGGTCCAAATAAAGCAGTTGCAACCAGTCCTAGACCAATCTTAGCACAGCCACATATTTACCCACTTTAAACTCCCAAAAACACTGACCGAACACTATTTTACATGGTTTTTAACAGATTTTCATAGTGTATTCAATGTTTGTCTTTGAATGGCTTTTGTGATGTGTTCATCGATGTTTACTATTTATATATGACTGTAGTGCATGTACATTAATAGTTTATAACCATATTTGATTGCAAAAAGTTGCAAAAAACTCAGTCTAGACTGGTTGCAATGCAGTCCGGACTGGTCCATGTTGCAACTGGTTTAGACTGGTTTAGACCGGTTTTTTGCGGTCTTCCCACGGTCCGGTCCGGTCTTTTCGATTATTTCCTTATTAGGCAACCGGTCTAAGGTCCAGTCTATCCAAAAATTGGTCAAAAAACCAGACTGGACTGGACTTCGAAACACTATATATTTGTACATACTCTATTAATTAACCAATGACTACCTTGGTGTACCATACAGATAGACGTGCATTAAGAACATAGTACAGACATTAGTAATGTTTGGAATGCAATTGCAGGGGAAGGGGACAGATGGGAACAGGAATGGGAATGGGGACCAGGACCAGGACCAGGACCAGGACCAGGACCAGGAAGCAGCACTTACATCGGGGCTTGACAAGACCAACCTTGGTGTACCATACAGATAGACATGCATTAAGAACATAGTACAGACATTAGTAATGTTTGAAATGCAATTGCAAGGAAAGGGGACAGATGGGAACAGGAATGGGAATGGGGACCAGGACCAGGGACCAGGAAGCAGCACTTACATCGGGGCTTGACAGGACCAACCTTGGTGTACTGTACAGATAGATGTGCATTAAGAACATAGTACAGACATTAGTAATGTTTGAAATGCAATTGCAGGGGATGGGGACTGGAGCAGGGACCAGAAGCAGGAACTGGGAACTGGCACTTACATCAGGGCTTGACAGAACCAACCTTGGTGTACCGTACAGATAGACATGCATTAAGAACATAGTACAGACATTAGTAATGTTTGAAATGCAATTGCAGGGGAAGGGAACAGGAACAGGAACCAGGACAGGAATGGGAATGGGAGGGAATGAGAATGGGGACAGGAATGGGGACAGGGACAGGGACAGGGACAGGGACAGGGAAGTGGCACTGACATTGGGGCTTGATAGGACCACAAAAACAACAGTATTACTACGTACAATGTACTACTACCCACAACACTGTATATATATGTGATGCATCATTCAATGTCAGTGTCCATCATCTCATCAGGGCTAGACAACCAAGTCTCATTGACATAACTGAAGTCTGCAGGAGGGTAGGTCGGCAGGGTGAGTGGGGTTCTCTATCTGTGATGTGCCAATGGATTCTTCTACATCAGAATCGGCCACAGCATCAGATTCACCATTAGATCCAGTCTCAGAGGATGACAGAAAAGCATCTGCAGCATCAGATGCAGTGGGGAAAGCAGCCATCTCAGTCACATCTGTTGAAGTTGGATTGGCAGCTGGAGATGAGGAGGTAGAATCGGACAGATAAAATGGAGCAGCATCAAAGCCAGTCAGGGAACCTGTGGGGGAAGATGATGACTGATCAGTGTTGCCCTGCCATGCCATGGCTGCCTGAGAGACAGTGGGCTGATCAGCATCACTTGACACATCGTCTTCACCTTGCCATGCCATGGCTGCCTGAAAGGCAGTGGGCTGATCCGCACTTGACACATCATCCTTGCCTTGGCAAACCATTGCAGCAAACGAGGCACTGGGCTGGCAGCCATGGCATGGCAGGGTGACAATGATCAGTCATTGTCTTCCCCTGACTGGCTTTGATTCTGCTCCTTTTATCTTTCCGATTCTACCTCCTCGTCTCCAGCTGCCAATCCAACTTTGACAGATGTGGCTGAGACAGCTGCTTTCCCCACCACATCTGATGCTGTAGATGCTTTTCTGTCATCCTCTGAGACTGGATCTAATGGTGAATCTGATGCTGTGGCCGATTCTGATGTAGAAGAATCCATTGGCACATCACAGATAGAGAACCCCACTCACCCTGCCAACCTACCCTCCTGCAGACTTCAGTTATGTCAATGAGACTTGGTTGTCTAGCCCTGATGAGATGATGGACACTAACATTGAATGATGCATCACGTATATATACAGTGTTGTGGGTAGTAGTACATTGTACGTAGTAATATCATTGTTTTTGTGGTCCTGTCAAGCCCCAATGTCAGTGCCACTTCCCTGTCCCTGTCCCTGTCCCTGTCCCTGTCCCTGTCCCCATTCCCATCCCCATTCGCATTCCCGTTCCTGTTCCCATTCGCATTCCCATCCCCATTCCCATCCCTGTTCCCTTCCCCTGCAATTGCATTTCAAACATTACTAATGTCTGTACTATGTTCTTAATGCATGTCTATCTGTATGGTACACCAAGGTTGGTCCCATCAAGCCTCATCAGCAAAACCTGGGCTATCTATGGGACTCTGCAGCAGTGCTACATAGAGTCTGTAGTAACCCATAGTGTCCGTAGTGTCCATAGACACATTTATTTACTGTATAACACCCCCATAGCACTACTGCAGTACTCCCATAGCTCCACTACAGTGCTACCACAGAACTACATACTACTGGTAGGTCTCCATAGAGGCTCTCAGGCCATTGCCTATTGGACCAGTAGCTTGCCAAGTCAGTCCATGACAAATTACAATTAACATTCATATTCATTGACATTACACAATAAATAAAACATGTCATTGTTGTTATACTCATACAACAGCTTGACTACATTCAAACAAATAACTATAACTATACTACATTAAATGCATTAGATCCCAAGAATTTACAACAAAACAAACTATAAGAATCACGTATAAGTGGAACAGACACACAGAAGGCACATTAGGTACTTACTTAGTGGCCTACAAATTGCTAGTTAATTGGATAAGAACAACAAAAGTTAGACAAGATGGTCTTACAAGTACTTCACAAATAGGCAAGGGACGTTAATAAGGATAAAGGCAGGCATATGTGGGAGAATGGGGGAAAGGTTGAAAAATGAGAAATCATGAAGTCTTGCGACTTTATAAGGTGTTTCATTCTCCGATTGAAAGATTGTCACATGATAATGAGTTGGCATCAACATCACACAGCACCATCAACAACGATGATGACACCCCCCTCCCTCGTCCCTCCCTCCTCACCTCACTACCACCACCACCCCGTGAACGGCAACAGCGACGATAACCCCAATGACCCCAATGCACAGCAACGCCAGTAGGGCCGCCTATGAACTGTGTTACACATAATACAGCCCAAACGACATTTGTCATCGTTTGGGCCACAGGTAAGTTTGTTTCTTCTTTACTTTCTTTGTTTTATGAATTAACTAACTGGTTTTATTCATTTTTAGGCTAACAACAACACTTCAACCCCAAAACGGCATGCTGTACACCGCCCACACCACCCTTTCCCACTGCTGTGAACCCCTGTTCATAGGGTGGATGGTGGGGTGGCTATCAAACAGCAACACCATGCAGGGGGTATGCCAGGAGATGCCGGGAAGCCCATGCAGCGGGGTACACGCAAGGTACGCACCCCAGCCCTCGACACCCGCCACCTGGCGCTGATCATCCACCACCACCCTTACCAGGCGAGGACATAGGACGACAGAGTTCCCATGCCCACGAGCACCAATGCCACCAATGCGAGCCAGGGCTAACCTTTGCCAAACGACCTGCCAACACCACCACCACTGCAAGCAACTGCTCGCAGGGTGGATGCGGGGTGTGGGTGCACGGGGACGACTGGAAGGTGGAGGATGGGTGAGGGGTACGGGGGATGATACCACCCACCCCGCCGTGAGGTGAGGGACACAGCAGGGGGAACAACGCCGGGGGGCCGAGGGAGAGGGAGGGGGAGAGAATGACTGCACCCGCCCCACACCTACAAGCATCTGCTCGTAGGGTGGTTCGCAGGTGCGTCTTGGCCATGATGACAGGGGACGGGGTGATGAGGAGAACTGGGGGACAAGAGCCCAGCACCCGACACCCACTGCTGCGAGCACTTGCTCGCAGGGTGGATTGGGTGCTAATGGCCATGTCACCACTGGTCAACGGCCACCCCGTGCCTACACCCGCCGTCTTGCTCTGCAGCGAATTGGGTTTTTTGTTACCTAGCACTTGCTGCCTCCCTATACAGGGGATGCAGCTTTACTTATTTTGTATGACTAGTTTGTAATTCAATGTACACCTTTTGCATTCAGAATCTTAGTACAAATTGATTGGAACTTGAGTTTTGCTCAAGTTTTGCTTCCAGTATGCTCCTGGAGTTCTACAATATCTACCATATCTACAGGTTTGCTACCAAGTTACTACCAGATAACTATGACAGCTATGGTGTCTACAGAAAGTCCACAGCATCTACAGCATCTACAGTGTCTACAAGGATTGCCAGAGTTTGCTGATGCAAGCCCCAATGTAAGTGCCAGTTCCCAGTTCCTGCTCCCGCTCCTGCTCCAGTCCCTACTCCAGTCCCCATCCCCTGCAATTGCATTTCAAACATTACTAATGTCTGTACTATGTTCTTAATGCATATAGTAGTACATTGTACATAGTAATATCATTGTTTTTGTGGTCCTGTCAAGCCCCGATGTCAGTGCCACTTCCCTGTTCCCGTCCCCGTCCCCATTCCTATCCCCATTCCCATTCCCGTTCCTGTTCCTGTTCTCATTCCCGTCCCCATCCCCGTTCCCCTTCCCATCCCCTTCCCCTGCAATTGCATTTCAAACATTACTAATGTCTGTACTATGTTCTTAATGCATGTCTATCTGTACGGTACACCAAGGTAGTCATTGGTTAATTAATAGAGTATGTACAAATATATAGCTAGATTAGTTCGACAGCATACATCGAAACAAATATACAATGTGTGTCAATAGGGTGCATAGGTTAATATTGCCCATTCCCATGTCCGTGCCCAATGGCGATGCCCTGGCTGTCCCCATGGCCGTGTCCGTGTCCGTGGCTGTGTCCATGTCCGTGTCCGTGTCCATGTCCATGCCCATGCCCATGTCTGTGCCCATTGTGTTTCAACCGTTACTAATGCCTGTATTACACTCCTAATGCACATCTATTGTAAGGTATAATAATCAGTGTACAATGTAGTCATTGGTTAATATAGTATGTACAAACATATAGTGAGTTTGACAGCGTCCATTGAACCCATATCATTTGATACAATGTATGTGTTCGATAGGTTGTATCATTCAATACAATGTAGCTTACCTATGTGCTTCACATGCATAGTTGATCATCTACATACCATAGAGTGACATCAGAAAAACCTGAAGTTACTTACTCCTACTTAGCTGTACTTATTTGTCTTAAATTAGACAATAAGTAGGATAAGCAGAATAAGCAAGTTTTTTTACTTATTTTGTACTTAGGTCAGATGAGGCCAGATCCTATTTAAAGACAACTTATGTAAGTACAGAATAAAAATAAGCAACAAAAATTGAACCAGGAAAAATCAGCAGGCCGTGGAGTGAGAATTCGTAGGCTTTGTATGGACACACTCATTATATGTGAATAGATTCAATGTAAAATATTATTTGCTAACGCATTGCAAATAAGATTTTCCAAGGTTTGGGGGAAGATTCTGAAAATCCTGTCGAGAATTGCACATGATGATCACGTGACAGGACACGTCTTGAGACGCAGCAAACGCGAATCTTTCGAAAGGGAAAGAAAAGGTCGCAAACAGAATCTTCGGAGCGTGCCCCGAAGTTAGTCCCACAAACGGACAAGAAGTCTGAAGGGAAAAAACGAGACTACACCAAGGCACGCTAAGAGAGAGAATGGGAGGAGGGTGGGTGAAAAATCAGGCAGATGCTGTCTGCCAGAGTGAAGGTGGGAGACAAAAGAAGTGAGAGACGTGTTCCGCCTTCTCATGCTTCTTGACTCCCACTGCGCACCGACCACTAGACTCTTGACGTCGGAACACGTCAAGAAGACGTCAAACTCACATCACGCTTACAAAGCCCGGACACAACGTTTTCGGCCCAGCTCGCAAGCTCGCAGAGCCTAACGTTGAGTCACCATCATTTTTGCCCACCCTTAACCCATCACAATCTCACTGCCGCTGCCGCCACCATTCCCATGCCTACAACGGCAACCAACATCAACATCAACCACCTTTCCCACCACCTCTCACGACACTCCTCACCAACCTGCCGCCGCCACCGCTTCATGAACACTGACCACCGCCGCTCCCACACTCACAGCCACGCCGAATCACAATGTGAATAAGCTGTGTCACACGGAAAACGGGCCCAAACGACATTTATTGTCGTTTGGCCCTAGTAATTTTTTTCAATGTTCCATTTTTGTTTTATCTCATGTTCCTGTTTCTTTTTTAGGTTCTAATAATGTCCCAACAACGAGCTAGCACCCAACACGGCCACCCACTATAACTCCCGGCTAACGACGGCCTCCAGACCACCACAACACCCCCAATTGCCGCCATGAGCAACTGCTCATGGGGTGGAAACGGGGAGCATAGGAACAATGTGGAGGGGGAGCAGGCACCATGACGACGAGGGGGCAGATGAAAAGTGGGGGGGTGACAACGATGACGGATGGGGCATCCCGAGGCCCATAACACGGGAACCACAAAGGTAAGGCCTCTGCCCATGTGCCCGCGACGTCACGCTGACCACCCGACGCGACGACAGACAAACGACACGACAAACGACAATAGGGGCGAGGGTGACAGGTGATACAGGGACGACGACGGGCACCATCACCGCATCAACAGCACCCCCAACCGTTACCACGAGCAACTGCTCGTGGGGTGGAAATGGGGAGCAACCGGGTAACTACCTCCTCTGTAGCACTTTGTGTATGTAGTTCATACCCACCCGAAAATATATTTGTTTCTGCCCTGCTTAAAAACTGTCCTTAAGTTCGTGTTAAGTTTTGCTTATTTTTCATTTTAAGCACATTAAGTATCCATAAGTCCTGATTAAACAGTTTATCAAGGACTTTTGGCTTATTCAAGAGAATGACTGTCCTTGTTTAAGACACACTCTGCTTAGTGAAATTCTGCTTAAGTTGTCTTATTTTCAAATTTAAGACAATCTAAGCAACTTCAGGTTTTCCTGATGGAGCTATCCAACAATATAGTGTGCACATCCATCCCGACATATATATATGAGTGTCATGCCCCTCCCCACCATAAAGACACAAGTTTAATAGGCTGACTACAGGAGACTCGTCGACGCAATGTTCCCCTCCCAGATCCACGACCTGCCACTGATAGAACTGTGAAGATATATATATAACCTATTGCAACGGCTACGACCGCAGCTCTAGGCCCCAATCTTCATCCTCTCACGTCACCTGCACCGTCCATGGCAACCACGCGACGGGAGAGGGTGATCTCGAATGGAACTGTACTGGAGTCTTTCGATTGATAAGAAAGCAGGGGGTGTCGTTTTGCCCACAGCAGCATGCACGCAACAAGCTGCTCCATGCTCTCCTATGTATCTGTTTCAGAGGGCGTGATACTATGTCCAAAATTCCTTACAATGGAAAGATATTCAGCGCTAAACCTGACTTCATAAATTTGGACGTACTTCTATAATAAGAAATGATAAAATCCCAGGGATGGTACCATGCCCTCCAGAGCAGGTAAATAGCACGAAAAGTCCCTATAATGATTGGCACACAAAAGCTCTGCTGAATTGATTTCTGTACAAAGCTTACGCAACAGCGATATATGTTTTCCCCAAAGCAAATGATAAGGTATCAGCAGAGGAACCATTCGATGCCAAAACCTTCATATCTTCCAGCTTCCTATACGTCGTTTCAATATACTCAGCTGCACCAGAAAGATGGGCTACTTGGGCACATGCTGCATGCAAAGCAAGGTATCGTGGGTCCGGCAAAGACAACCTGGGATCTGAAGACGTGAATGTGACGGTGGCGGGAAGGCCAACCATGCGGGTTGGATGTATAGAACGTATATCGTAGGTGTGGACGACGGGCTTGATGTTTGAGCTAGGTCAGTTACATAAATTTGGATATTATCCGATCGTGCACTCACCCTCGCTTCAAGCCATATTTCAAGGGCATCAAAAGATGCATGTACATCGGGGGTCATGGTCATTACATTCTCGAGGCGGTGTATGTTAGAGCCATTAAGTTCGAGGAACCCATTGACCTGACCGAAACGTTCCATGACGGCCCACACCCCGGCTGCATAGTCACGCTGCAGACCACACACGGAATATGAGTCGCAGAGTCGAGTCGAGATTTACGATAGGACGTGCCTTATCTGTCTCCTCATCAGGCGGTCCGATGTTTTCGTTTGTTGAGGGGGGAAAAATATGGGCCAGTTGAGTTCGACCAGAGCCAGCCAAAGGATTCGCCGCAACAGATTGCAGCGCACCAGGGACGTTCTTTACGAGACTTGGTAAGTCACATCTGTGAGTTATGATACACCGGTAACCATCGCGCAGAAGGGCCTTCGATGTCCCTCATAAGTGAAAGACATGAATATTGCGGCGACATCCTCACCAACTCTTTCGCAGTACGGTGGTCCGCCGGCGCCTCCTCCACGAGGTACCTAAATGTGTCTTGAACGTTGTCAAACGATGGCCGGGAAGCATGATTACTTGGCGAGGGTGTAGGACCCTTAGTAGACCTGACTGGGATGCCAAGGCATGTAAACCGATGAGTACCACGATATAGAACACCTTCACGACACACTCACAGCAACGCAGGAAATTGTCGATGTATTTACAAGCAACCTGACCGAGTTCGACAAGATTACGACAGTCGGATACCTCATTTGCGATGTTATTGTGACCAATTTGGGTTGGGGCATGTAAGAGCATATAGCCAAGGAGTCTTGCACAGATCAGCGTCGAAGGGCCACGGGCTGGAGAAGCAATACCAAGCGTATATCCCTCCATGTTCAAACAGGCGATGTACGCATCCGAACTTCGGGAGCCAGCGGGATAGGGGTTGGCGGGGAGAGGTTGAGGCATGGTGGAAGTTAACAATGAACCATATGATTGCCGATGCTCCTGGACCAAAGTAAGCGAAAATTCACACGATTTGCTTTCAGTCCACTCGCTCATCTCATCGAAGTCATAACCCTAAGTAAGGCTCTCAGCACATCAGCACCAGTGCTCACCGCCAGATTCGACTGGGGAGTCGGTTGGGAGTTGGGTAGGGGCAGGGAAGAAGACCCAGGGTGGATGGGGCTGGAAACGAGAGGGTTGACGGCCCAAGCGTGGATATCGTCCAAGGGGCGTCCACTCGCTCGACATTTGAATGCCTACAAGACTGATGGTCGTATGCTCAAAAGTAACTCTATAGGTCTTAACAACGACGCCCCTCGTTGTTTTGCTGCAGACGACGCTATCACCCGAAAATCCCCGAAACGGTCACTACAATGGTGAGTAACACTGAGTTTTCTCCCGTTCTTTCCTCTGATTTCCTTTCTTATTTGTCCAACGGCACCCTACGCTGTTATTCTACGATTTCCGACAGTAATTTCCTTTCACCCTTCCCTCCAGAACTCAATGTTCGCGCCCCGGCAAGACACGGCACGGCACTCCCTCAACGAACGCCCGACAATAGCAGGCTCGGAACGACTTCCAAACGGCCCTACAGCCTGTGAAGGAGTCGTCTGTAATGTTCGTTCGTCGAATGTTGATGTTCCCGATCCAGGAGAAGCCAAAGATGCCTGAGACAGCACTCTATCCAACAACGGTGAGTCGCCATTGGTTTTTCCGTTTATTTCCAGTTATGATTCACAAAACGGCACCCTAACCTGTCATTCCATGCATTCCAATGAACTTTTCATTCAACACAGTCTCCACAACTCGACGCACACAAGCCATCCCCACTAACGCTGCTTCTTCCTCCCGACGAATGCCCACCAGACACCGGTCAGGAACATCTTCCAGACAACCCTAAAACCTGTGCAGAAAGTGTCAGCAACATTTGTTCGTCAAACATCAACATTCCAGATGCAGGAGAGGCCAAGAACCGGCGAAACGGCACTTTTCTCAACCAAGGTGCAGTTTCCCCTGTATTTTCTTTCAATCTCGATTCTGATTGGACGAACGGCAGCCTAGGCTGTCACTATTCAAGTACGAGCAAAGATTTTCATTCATCCCCACCTCCACAACATCATGCACGCGAACCGAACACTGCCACGTCACACACTGCCCATGATGAACGCCCACCGAACGTTCGTTTGGGGACCCTTAAAAATGGACCTGTGACCCATGTGGAAGGAGTCTCCAATGTTTGTCCGTCGAACGTCGCAGTTTCCAATGCACAGGCTACGTACACGGAACATAGTACTGAGTCTTGTCTTATCTTCGTACCTTCCACAATACATCCCGTTCCACTTTAGTTTCTGCGTGACCTTAGTGTTGGATGCTCCTGCATCCTTCCACTTTTTTTTAAAGTGGAACGGGATGTATTGCCTGTATCCTGGTAGTCTATCCCCGTGCCCCTCGCACCCCTTTATCCACCCCGCGAGCAGCTGCTCGCAGCGGTGGTGGGATGCTTTGGCACCCTCTGTGGTGTCCCCCTCGTCCCCTCCATCCCCCTCGTCCCCTCGCACACCCGTACCCCTCAGATAGCACCCCTTTCCACCCCACGAGCAATGGCTCATGGCAGTGGTTGCGGGTGCTTTCGTGGGCGGGTGCCGTGTCGTCCCCTCCTCCCTTCGTTGTGTCATCCCCCTCCCCTCCCCGTTGCTCCCCGCTTCCACCCCGCGAACAGTTGCTCGCGGCGGTGTTTCGGGGTGCTGCATCGGTGGTTGTGGGGGTTGTCGTCGGGTGGGGGTCGGTCCTGGGGTGGCGTCTCCTGTTTTCGTCGTTCCCCCTGTCGTCGTCCCCCGTCGATCTCGCTGTTCCACCCATATCCACCCCACGAGCAGGTGCTCGCAAGGCTGGGGCGGGTGGTGGTCGTGGCGGCGTGGCGTTGGCGTCATCGTTCTCATTCTCCCTCCCCCCGTCTCGCCTCCTCCCCACTGCCTCCCAGGCGTCCCCTCGTCCCCCTCGGCCCCCCAGGCGGGTGTCGTCATCCCCCCCTCGTCTTCGTCATCTCCCTTCCCCGTCATCGTCGTCGTTCCACCCACCATCCACCCCACGGGCAGTTGCTCGTGGGGCTGGGGGCGGGTGGTGTGTCGTTCGTCGCCTTGTGTGGTGCTGGGCCGATGTCTGTCGTTTGGCGGGGTATTGGTGCTGGCCGTGGTCTTTCCATCGTTGTCGTGGGGTACTGGGGCCGTTCCTCGTTGTCGTGGGGCCCTGGTGCTCGTTTTCGTCGTCGTCGGTAGGTGGTCCTCTGGTCTGCCATCCGCCTTCCCTGTTGCCCTCGCACCCCTTATACACCCCGCGAGCAGTTGCTCACGGCGGTGGTGGGGGGTGCTGGTTGTTGTCGGTGTCGTGGGGGTCGGTTCTGGGTGTCGTCTCCTGTTCGTCGTTCCCCTGTCGTCGCCCCCCTGTCGTTCTCGCTCTTCCACCCGTATCCACCCCACGAGCAGCTGCTCGCGAGGCTGGAGGCGGGTGGTGGTCGTGGCGGCGTGGCGTTGGCGTTGGCGTCGTCGTCGTCGTCGTTCCACCCGCAATCCACCCCACGAGCAGTTGCTCGTGGGGCTGGGGGCGGGTGGTGTCGTCCCTCGTCCCTCTCTGCCCTCGTTTCCCTATTCGACACCCCCACCTCCCGTTCGTCTCCTCCCATTGGGTTGTCGTCGTCATCCCACCCACCATCCACCCCACGAGCAGTTGCTCGCGAGGCTGGAGGTGGGTGGTGTGTCGTTCGTTGCCCTACGTTGGCGTTGGCGTTCGCTGGCCTACATTGGCGTTGCCGTTCGGCGCCCTTTCCCGTCGTCGTTCCACCCACGATCCACCCCACGAGCAGTGGCTTGTGAGGATGGGGGCGGGTGGTGCGTTGTCGTCGTTCGTAGCTTGTCGCCCGTTCGTCAGTCCCTACCAATCCGCCCTGCGAGCAGTGGCTCGCAACGGCAGGGGTAGGGGCTGTGGTGTTTGGGCGTGGGCCGTGTGATGTGGGTTCTCGTCGTTGGCAGTATATTTGATTCTAAAGATTATGTAAAGAAATATATTTGATTAGTTCATAATAACATGAGACGAACGAAAAAAAAACTTACGTGGGGCCCAAACGACGTAGTCGTCGTTTGGGCCCGTCGCCGTTTTGCTTCCCTGCCGGTGGTCTTGGCGGCATGGCGTCGTCGTTCCACCTGCGATCCACCCCACGAGCAGTGGCTCGTGAGGCTGGAGGCGAGTGGTGTGCCGTTTTGTGTGTCGCTGTCTGTCCTATTTCGGCGGGGGTGCGTGGCGTGAGCAGTGACGTGGCAGGTTGCGGGGCGCATAGGGTGCGTACCTCGTGGGTATCCCCTCCAAGGGTCTCCCGGCGTCCCTCTGCGCCCTCCTCGCCCGTGTCGACAGCCTCGCATCCCATTTGAATGGGGAGGAGGGGGTGGCTTCGTTTGCGTCGGCACCCGTCGATGGCTCCAGAACAATATTTCGTAATATTCCTGCGGTATACGGAGAAAGAGGTGGAGGCACCATCTCGTCCGCACCACCAATAAAAAAATAGTGAGAGCTCACCCGCATCTCTCTCCCGCAGTTCACATGCAGACCGCTTAGATGTCAACAGTCCCTCCAAAATCAGATACTCTCGATGATCCGCGAGCCAGTTTCTCCCAAGTACAAGATCAGAACATAGATTATTGTCAACTTCCAACTGGACAACCAAAGTAAGAGGTCCAGAACCCATTGATAGCAGTGAGACACGATCGCCGACCACCTTTAAGCTGATTGCCAATCGTCGACAGATCCTGGAGTTGGAAAACAAATCATCGAAAGTTACGCTAACTAAATCACCCAGAATACGAGCTTGCGACATCACAGTGAGGCAGAAAGATGATAACGGTCAAACTGTGGTCCGCTGACAAATACATACGCTGAAAAAGTGACGCTGTGTCGAGACACATTCTGCTTACAAACGAATCAACTGACCTTGAGCCAATGAAAAATGAACTTCGTAATGCAAATCGGGCGAACATCGATCTTGCATTCATTCATGGTCTAAAACCCACTACTAAAGTCGTGGGAGTCTTCGAGTAATGGAATGGCAACGGGACAGAATGTGAGTTGTATCAGTCATCCACTACGATTGGATTGTCTGAACCCCCCTGTGCGTAAGAAGAGGATTAGCTTACAAGGAAAATGGGCTGGAGTCAGGTGTGCACTCACCTCAACTGGTTGTCCTTCCGCGCGTTTCGCCGCTCGTTTCACCGCTAGTTTCGCTCTTTCTAACGCATCAAACTTCTCCTTGGCTTCCCATACCGCTCCAGATATTGACTGCATGCTTTCTTTGAGGATATAACCAGCGCATGCTATATGACGGCGGTGGGGAGTTCCTGGATCTCTGGGCTGTGAATGTCTCTACTCGAAGAGTACAACTCCCTGGCAGGGACTTACGGGTTGTAGGGCTAAACACGAACACCCCACCGGAATCCAACTCTACGAGTGTAGCCTTCCCACGACCTTTTCTCACATTGCTGCGTTTGGCAGTTTCTCTGAGGAGTTCCCTGCTCGTCTTGGGAACGATAGATACTTCAGTGGGCGACTCCTGCTGTGGGGGCATGACTATAGCGGTGTCAAGTAGCACAATCAGTGGGGCCTAAATAAATGGCACAGCTATTATACTCACGCACAGACCGTGCATGCATACCGATTTGTGCTATGGAGACGGTCACATGATTCAACCGTGTCATAATTTTGACGATCTAACGTTTTAGAGGTACGAGTTGGGTACGAGTAAGACATTAGAGCGAGGTCTATGTTATTCAGCAGTAGCGGGTTAACACTCTCGATCTTATTTCAGACCATCACCCGCTACTGCTGCACTTACATAAAGAAACTACATCTTAAACATCTTCGTGAACATTTTCTTGATTAAACATGGAGACTGTCAATGCAAACGTCCTCTCCTCTGGTTCAAACACCGTTGCAACGGTTGATTCCACTCTTCAAACTCCTCATGAGCAAAAGGAGAGGGGCACGAGTGTTCAGGCTGCGGAGCACAGGATCACGGAGCTCAGAAGTGCCCTCGCGCAGAGAAGGCTTAAGCCACACACTCCATATTTGGTTGATGCTTGGAGGCTGCGCTCAGGAAGTCAGGACTGGTTTTGCGTTATCCGACGCTGGTCGAAGGGCTTCGTTCAGGTTTCCTGGTTGGGATTCCTGAAATCACAAAATCCTTTGTTCCCGAGAACAGTTCCTCGCTTGATCAGAACGGCAAGGCCTATGACGAAATTATCACTCATGACTTGCAAACGGGTCGTTATCTTGGGCCTTTCTGTCAGTCTGAACTTGAAGAAGCGCTCGGGCCTTTTCAGTCATCCCCCCTGTCATTTGTGCCGAAGCCCCACAAACCTGAGAAGTTGCGGATGGTGCAAAACCTCTCTTTCCCTCATAAGAGGTCCATTCACCGATCAATCAACTCTTTCATCAACTCCGATGATTTTCCCTGTACATGGGGGACTTTTGCGGCGTTTTCGCTCCTTTGTGCAAGACTGCCTCCAGGCTCTCAAGGTGCAGTCCGTGATGTTGCGGAAGCCTACCGTGCTGTGCCCTTCACCCGTCACAATGGCCTAGGTGGAGGGCTTGGTGTCTCATCCCCGGATGGGATTCACAGGGTCGTGACATCCCATGGGCTGAGGCAGTCGGCTTCGAGTTGTTGGTCATCACGCTGCTCAGATTCGGTGGCCAAAATCGCAATATCAAAGTTTTTGGGGACAACCGGACCGTTGTTGAAGGGTGGTAGAACGGAAGGAGCCGGAACTCTCACGTCAATGCAGTGTTCCGTCGAATCCATGATCAGGTCAAGCAAAACGGGTCTACCATCCACAGTAGGTATGTCGAAAGTGCCAAAAACCCAGCTGATGAACCCTCGCGTGGAATCTACCCATCGAGGAACCTTCTGCTCCCTCCAATCGAGATCAGTCCAGAGGTCAGTAACTTCATCACAGACTGGGATGCACCCTCGAGCCGGGCTCTTCGTCCAAAAGCCAAACAACCCCGTAGACACTGTGGTCCCCCTGTCTTTGACGAGAACTGGTGTACCGACCCACGCGATGAGTCGTGGTAACAACATGGCAGTGTTAATTCCGCCTGCACGGAGGGAGTCTAAAAGCAAACCACACCCCTACAAACGACACCAGGTACCGAGGCAATCAGCTCTCCGTCCTCACTGTTTTGCACGGGAGCGTTTACTTCTCTGGAAACCCTCGAAAGCCCGTTCCCTGGTATCTACAGATGGTAAACCAGTGGCACTGGCTACGATCAACCTGACACGGATCCAGAATGTCCTGTCCCATGCATGGTCCGAGAGCACAACGGAAACATATGGGTCAGGTTTGTTAATATATCACATTTTCTGCGACCGCGAGAATCTTCCGGAGGATCAGCGTACACCCGCCTCTCCCGTGACTATGGCTGCCTTTGTAGCCACCCTAGCAGGCTGTTACTCTGGAAAAACTCTATCAAACTATTTTTACGGGGTGCGTGCCTGGCATATCCTGCACGGTATCACTTGGAGTATCAATGAAGACGAAATGGAGGCCCTTTTGAAAGCAGCCAACAACCTCACCCCGACCACTTCGAAGCGAAAGCAACGACTGCCGTTCACTCCAGCAGTGTTGGAAACGATACACTCTCGCCTGGATCTCTCGGATCACTTGGATGCAGCTGCCTGGGCTTGTGTATTGTGCGCCTTCTGGTCGGCGGCACGAGTCGGTGAATTGACAGTGAAAACTCTGAATGGTTTCAACCCAGACGTCCACGTAAAGCGTTCCGACGTACGCAAAGAGCGTTGTCAGCGGACCGGCTTAGTGCAGACAGCATGTTTCATCCCTAGAACGAAGAGTGCTCCTGCAGGGGAAGACATTTTTTGGTCGCATCAACATGGAATTCTGGACCCCGACTCCGCATTGCAGAACCACTGGCGGGTCAATTCTGGATCAACGCAGGGCCCATTGTTTGCATATTCTCATAAAGGGATCCTCAGGCCACTGACAAGGGTGCTTTCATCGACCGTTTAGCTAAAGCGTGCCATCGTGCGGGTGGTATTGGGCCACTTCAGGGGCGCGGGATTCGCATTGGTTCTGTTTTGGAGTATCTGCTGCGAGGCGTCCCCTTTGATGTTGTGAAAGTGATCGGACGCTGGGCGAGTGACGTGTTTCGGTTGTATCTCCGCAAACATGCACAGATTTTGCCTCCCTACATGCAGGCATCGCCGTCTCTGCACGAGCACTTCGTGCGTTATTCAATGCCGCCGGCTAGATAAGGTAAGCGATCCGCACTGTCTCCTACTGTCATGGGCATTCAGCATCGCTCAATGCGTCGCCAGCGCTCCTAAATTCGGGGAATTTTCGCTCATGCTGTCGTTTTTTCCCCCACTTCTGAGTCGGAAAGCACGAGGCGGAGTTTCACCAGCTCAATCCGATCTTCGCCTACCTCGTGCCTTTCGCCCACCTAAAAACACTGTCTTTCTCTCTATTGACTCTCTTGTACTACCTCGAATGCCAAATACATAGACTACTGTAGATCATTAGACTACGCTCGTCTACTTCAGGGCAACACCGACTATCCACTAAACGACAACTTACTCAAGGATTTATATATCCATAATCACCGTCCTGTCGCTAGTTGCAGAAAGGCCTTCTCTCAAGATAGGAATATACGAATATTGTATTCAGAGTATATATTAAGAGAGCCTATAGTCTGCCCACCTTGAATTGTTAAATTAAATGTAAAATTATGTTAAGGTTCTAATAGTAGGTTATCGGCTCACCTTTGAAGTTCAAAAATATTAAATCATATGTCAATGTGGCTCTTCGACTATCGATTTTCGTGGCCCACCCACCTCTACCTTTTCTTTTTCGTTTGTTTGATTCTGTACAATTCTGTATGTATTCGGTTGATTTGGTCGTTGTGATACGTCTCTGTCGTCTCCATTTTCTTTAGTCTTGTAATTGTAGTGTACGCTCCTTTGCCTATGAAACTAGGGGTCCGTGTGGACTTCTGTTCTCTGCTAAAGTCTTTCACCTTGAGCACGCAGCAGAGGGACACTGACTGTAAGAGAATTACTAATACTATGAATGTCGGGTCGTGGGAGGAAGATCATGTGATCTTCATGTTTATTTGAAATTTTTTTGCGTTCCTTCATTGAATCCACGATCTTCAAAGGGAATAGCGCTTGAGCGCCACATAGCTGCCCGCAGCTTTTCCCTTATAGGATGCGGACGAACGATTTGCCCCACATATGGAGTTTATGACTTAAATGTCCAGCATCTATCTTCATCGCCGAAATACGGTTGCTTTACCACTTTTTACAATTGAGAGTCACATCCTGGCAAGTGGGCTCTTGATTGGTCGCGTTTTGTAACTCTTCAATGTGTTTGCTCAGGCTTTGATCATTCACGGCCACATCCCAGCTGCCACCAACGACTGACGCGTACATGAGGAATCCAACAGCTTCGTGGTATGGGATATCGCGCATTTGGGCAAATTCGACGCCGATGGCAGGATGACGGAGGATAGAATTGATATGCATCCCAACGTACCCTACGCGATGAGCGCCTCTGCCCAGCTGCTATTGGTATCGCGGCGTCTGTCAGGTCTGGATCAGGGTCTCCCCGTACACCTTCCTCCTCTGCTGCAGCGTCTCAGGCTTGTCTTCTGACTATGAGGTTCTTAATGTATAAGTCCATGACTCGGAAGGTTTCTTGACTTCTTACTCCCACCACCTCGTTCGGGGTCCGGGATACTTTCCTAATTCTTTGACTCCTCCCACCTCCCCACCCTGCTCCCAAACCATCTCACTAACAGTTCCGCCCATCTTACAACCTGCTGCTCCCATCCCATCCTCAAGTCCCAATGCACAACAAAGACAAAGCCAGAGGCAGACCAGTGAAAAATTCATCGACACCTTCCCGAACTCAGCTCATGATATTCCTTCCCATTCAGAAGTAGCTGTTATGATGACCGGTGCCATCGGCCCAGTCGACAATCCCCATGATGCCCGCAAGTGGCTCAATGCCAAAGGCTGGGTCCTCTCGGGGAAGGCATGATTGTATAAAATTTGTTAAAATCCTACTAACTTCCCTCCTCCCCAAAATGCCTCCTGAGGTGGCTGCTGCCCTCTGTGCAGTAACATACCCCATGGAAGACAACATATCAGAAGTCATATCCGTAGCCTCTGTCGTCGCAGAAAAGGCAGCTCGTGAACATCACAGCCGACCCCCTCAGCCAAGACATCCCTCGAAGCCAGCTCCACTCAGCAAGCCTTGACCTCAATTGATCTTAAAGAAGTAGCAACCCCAACATGCTTCCACCACCAGCAACCTCGTCGAACTGTCCACCAAGCTCTCCACCCTCAGACTCACCACTGCCCCCACTTCCTCGTGGCCATCCACCACCAACACCCACCCCTCTCCCTCGTCGCTCCCCTCAACTTTACATGGCCCTACGGCCTCGGGCCAGCAAACTCGGGTCCAGCAGCGCCTTCTCTTTGCTTCTTGCACGGTCCTAGGCGAGGCCGATCTCAACGACGCAACTACCGCTTCCCCTCCGCTTACGTGAAGCTATGAATACTCACCCCCTGAAACTAGATGAAACCCACTTCAGCTAAGACGAAAGAGTGTAATTGGTAAGGACACGACCCTAATCTGTGGAATCCAGTTTCTCGAAGGAGGCGCCTTCCTCTTTGACCTTGACTCCCCCGAATCCGCTAACCGCTTCAGATCGTATGCTGCTTTCTCTCCTCTCACCTCGGAGATTCGGCTACCCTCAAAGGCAAGGGTCACAACATCATCTTCAAGTTTGTACCTTGCACTGGTGACTTTGATCCAGCCAACAATGACCACCTTGCCGATATTGAAGTAAACAACAGCCTGAAAGTGGGGTTTCCTCTTTCCATGTACCTCTACATTTAATGCGCTATCGGTTGATGTGCACGTCAGAGCTTGCTTCTCCAGAGTCAGGTCACCACATGAACTCTTCGCTTTCCACCGGTTTTACTTGCTCTTCTTCCATATGTTACACCCTTCCCAAGTGTTCCATATCCAAGAGCCACAGTCTGACCCGCGGGCTCCTGGTAGCAACTTGACCGCCCTTTTGCTGTCAAGTGGTGACAGCGAGACAGCCAGGGCAGGATATTGCAATGGAGAGCCACAGCCTGACTTGCGGGCTCTCTGTAGGCAACTATATGCTCTCGCTGTATTTTGGAGGTATCATCATGGATTCCCACATGGAAACGCAGTGCTATACTATTCACCATGCCTGAGAGCTACAGCCTGACCAACGGGCCCTCAGCAGGTAACTAGGCTATGTCTAACTGGGTAGGCTTTCAAATCTTGAATAGCTAGAAACGTGTCTTGGCGAGGAGCCACAGCCTGACCTGTGGGCTCCTGGCAGGCAATAGCTTAACTTCTGTTCGGCTAGGAGGTCATAACATCTTGAATTTGAGAGCCATAGCCTGATCCCCAGGATTTCAAAGTTGTGCATGGCAAATAGCATGTTCAGAAGATGGCGGAAGGACAGTGTTAAAATGGTCTGGTAGATTGATGGGCAGAGAGAGCAGTTTGTTGGCCCAAAAGGTGGCAACGACGATGCTACCAAATCGCTTGCATGGTCAGCTTTTCAATCAACTCGGCAACATGTTTGAGCTCACACTAGGCAGTTCTGCTGGCCCGTACCGCTCCTCTTCATCTCCGTAGATCCTGCTTGATCCCGCTACACCGAAAGTCATCCTGGTCATCATTGGGCTTGGTCTAGTTCTGTAAACTACCAGGCGCAGCCCACATCTCATCCATTGGGACAACCAGCACTCGCCTCATGCGAGCACCCGTTCGTGGGGTGGGTCGTGGGTGTCTACGGCGACTGCGAGAGGGAGGAGGAAAGGGAGACGGCGTCCCAGCACGCACACCCCACCACTGCGAAGGCTACGTCACTATCCTGCCGTTCATGTTCTTCTCTCTGCCATGTCGTTCTGAAGGGAGTGGTGATTCAGGCTTGACTGTGGGGTTGTGATGCGATAGCCGGTTGGATGGATTGTTGCCCTATTCCTTCGATCGGCCGTTGCCCGACGCTCAATGATTGTGTAGTTTCTTGCAATCGAAGTACATTTGATCACCATTTTCTACCCCTTCGATCGGCGTGATATCATTGAACCAGCATCCTTCACCAAAGAGATCTGGCCACTGAACAACCATAGAGGCCTTGGCCGGCGCCATGCAGGCCCTCATGTGACAAGCCCTGCTCGATTAACACTAATGAAGGACCTTCAATCAATATTGACGATTATCTGATGTTCCTGAGCTTGAGTAACGGGGGGGTGTTGCACGTTCGCCCCCAGGCAGAATACGGGCGCGCAGGCGTCTCATAAGAGGGTCCTACGCGGCAGGCTTGTTACGCAATTTCCGGCCCCTTGCATAGGTTGGAGCCGAAGTGAAGGGACCGAGTTTTGTGTTATGAAGGCGGCCATGCTAATAAAGCCCGCTAGCCAGGCTGTGGCTCCCTGAGCGCGTATCACTGGCATAGTTGCACAGCCATGACAGTTATGCAAGCGGCAGATCTAAAGAGCCCGCTAGCCCACCTGTGACTCTCTTGATCAGGCATCCAGGAGTCCACAGGCCAGGCTATGGCTCCCCGGACATGATACACCACCAAGGACATCTACCCATCACTTCTTGAGCATCACAAATAGCGTAGCTACCTGCAGAGGGCCCGCTGATCAGGCTGTGGCGATCAGACATAGTATTTCCAGTGCGATCCTCCTACTGGCATGACATAGCATGAATGGTTTCCTAGTAATTACCTTTGACAAACAGCCAAAGCAGCCATCTACCCGCCGAGAGCCCGCTGGTTAGGCTGTGGCTCTCGAACGTGGTCATTGGGACTGTGTGCTGGGGCAATTGAATCTTAAGGTAAAGAAGCACCTTTTCATACTTCAGCTTTGGGCAGTGGATTTAGCTGTTGAACGTTAGTACTTCTAAGATGTAAACAAGTCCCGCCGCACCGTTAGAAGATATGAAAGAACGTTCGTTGACACCCCCAAACAAACAGGCACCTTCAGAGAGCAAGCTGTGTCCCTCGAACACAATTTGCTGGCAAACCTCTTAGTACCGATGAACGTGCCATGGGCGTCCAACGGTTACCACCAAGCACACAATTAAGCCGCTACCTGCCGAGAGCCCGCTGGTCAAGCTGTGCCTCTCAAGTACGGTATGCCGGCGATCCATATATTGCCATTCATGCGTCATAATCTTGATTCCAGGTCAACCAAAGTCTTGGTGTCACCAATGGAATTCATGTGATCAGAGTGGAGTTGAGGCGTTTCGGGGGTGCACTGGCAAAAACTACCCCTAGGGTCAGTCCCATCGGTTCACCAAGTAGGATTGAAGAACTACGCCCCGAGGTTTGCAACACCAAAGTCTGGGGACCTGTCACCACAGCCATCACTGTCCTGCCGTCTCCGATTCTTGCTGTTGCTGGTATCATGGAGCGGTCAGAGTCCCATGGGTGTTTACCACTTGACGTCTGGGAAGGTGTGAGTTGGCACCAAGAACTGGCTTCTCTCGCTCATCTTACTCACGGTCAACCAGATGACTGTGGTCAGTGCCAGCGTGCAAGCCGGCAAGTTCTGGCTTGCTAAGTTCGGGATCGCCCACAGGACGTGGCGCTACGTTTCTGTGAGACTAATTGCCTCGAGCTACAACTGTGAGCACGAATGTCCATGCATCCCAAACGTGACTGGATTTTGGCGCCGTCATCCTTGGGGGGCGCGGAAGCATTTCGAGAGGAGAGTCTTGCTTAAGAAACGCCATATCTACATAAACTGTGGACATGAAAACTTTGAGAAACCCCGAGTCAACTTGTGCGCCTGGCGGGAGCGTGAACTGCATTGCATCCGTTCCAAACGCCCCGTAGCCGATGGACAACTTGGAAGGCTCGTCTGCCGACTTCTGCCTCGGGAGAGGCGGTGACATAGTGGCTGAAGGTGGCAAGTACCATGGCTGCATGAGAATCGCTATTCTCAGGTATGTTACGCAGGCTCAGAAATTGTTACCATACCTGAATATTGTAACTGGCAGGATCGAAGAAAAACACGTAACGAAAGAAATCCAACTGAGAGAAATTCTCTAGTGTTAAGCCATAGAAACCATGATCATCTGGAATCACGGCTTCATTTATCTCTGAGACTTCGAACGGCCCCCTAGCATCATAAGTAATGGGCTCCGGATCGCAAGACAAGAGATCATCTCCTGAAGGTGCGTATAAGGGAAGAATATGACTGTCATTTTGCCTCTCCAAGCGGTGAAGCCGTACCCTTAAGAGACCTTTCAAGGGGAAAGCATCGTTCTTCCGGTATAGGTGTGTATTAAAATGAGAAACCGCATCGAGGACCTCCGAGATATTCTCGTACTTGGCTGGCACAAGCCGGTTGCCATACTTCCGTATGAGTGGATCGAATCTCTCCAAGAGTAGAGCATTTCCGCTATGTTGGAGAACAGCGACATCGGCATGATCTTTATCACGAATGACGGAGAAAAGATTTCCTGTGTGTCAGTGGAAATATACATTCAACTTGGGGTTGTTCCACTTGGACACTTGGCTCTCGCGCCATCCTGGGATTCGCACGTCGCAACACAACGATGGACCTCGACGGACACTGGAGTGAGGACGCAAAGACCATCGTGAGATGGTGCCGTAAACTGTGTACCAACAATGACGCCATGTAGTACCAGCCGCAACACGATATGTGTCACGGTCCTTGAACACCTTGAAATACCTCGAGCGATCTCTCACATCCGTGGCAATGAAAAGCATCCGATTTTTGTTGGTACCTTCACATTGTGGGTGCTGGTCATGCAGAGTTTGTTGTACGCAGTCGATTAAAGTGGAATAAGTGGTTTCGCCAAGGCTACAGTCTTGCAGTGCCCGTAAGAGAGAGTTGGAGAAAGCGCCGCATGGTTCGTTCTTATTGGAGAAAACCTCTAAAGCTACTTCTTCTTGTCTGCAAGCACCATGGAGAACGTGGGATGTCATTGCTGGATAAACAAACCCATGGGGAGCAGCAATCTGTGCTGTTCTGGATATTCCCAAATAGGGCGGTCAAGACCGCCAGGCATAGGCGGTGCTGAGGGCACAGGGGGTAGAAATCGTTTAACGTCACCGATGCGTGAAATACCGCCCGAATGGCACGAATCAAATATGGCAGTCTTGACTGGTCCTCACATTCAGCGCGATCTATGGAAGATGCTTTATTTACTTACAACATGTCAGATATTGATTTCATTTCCTCACAGATGGGCATTCCTTGGCAATTGGAAAAAGATGTACCTTTCTCGAGTGAATTTCCATTCACAGGGTTCATGTGGAACCTGGAACGACAAACTGTGTCGATTGGGGCTGAGAAGAAGACGAAATATCTCCAGGCTGTCAGGGCATGGTCTACCTCACAAACAAGACCGCATGTTTCATACCAAAAACCAAGTCAGCTCCTCATGGCGAGGACATCCATTGGTCTCCCCAACCAGGAGTTTTGGAGTACCTGTTGCGGGAGATACCTTTCGATGTGGCACGAGCAATTGGACGCTGGGTCAGCAACGCCTTTACGCTGTACCTCCGAAGGCGCGCGCAAATCCTGGCAGGCTAACCCTGAGGTACATGGCTCTTTCGTGCACTTAACGATGCCACCAGTCAGATAACGTGAGCACCACTCCTATCACACGGGAATCCAGCATTCGCTTGATGCGTCGCTGGTGCTCCTAACTCGCGGGAATCTGCGCTCATGCTCTATGCAGATCATTCTCCCAAAGTCCCGAGTCGGGAAGCCCACCCAGGCTTTCGCCCGTTATTCATCTTATTAACTTTCGTCTATCTGTTTCTTTTGACTTGCTCGTGAATCAACAATGCAAAGTAAAATAAAGTTGTAAACTAAACAAACTCACGGCCACAGAAAGGTGCAAGCGGATGCTGACTCAGGTTGACTCAGACTTTCGGTTTGTCATTTTTTCACATAAAAAACTGCAGCAAGCTGTGTGGAATACGGTAGCCGAGGAGTCCAAGGTCTATTCTTTCAAATTTGAAATTCCGATGCAGAGAATTCATTTTCGGATCCATTTACTTGCAGGAATCTGGAGCGACGACAGAGCAGCAACCTAATAGCTTACCATTGATCCAGAGGCTGCGAGAGTCAGCCCAAGTGCCTGCTAGACATAGAAATATGATAGCCCAGTTCGATCCAATTTGATTCAAGCAAATATTTTTTTAAATATGTCCTGACTTCTCGTTACACGGGCACTACCATCTCCGCTCTTGGTCAACTCCTTCTATGGGTGTCACTTGCAAAGACTGTGGCATTTATTTCGAGAATCTCCAAAGTGTGACAGTCTGCTGGAAATGCAAGAAGCGCGCAGAGGCATCCGATGAAGTGAGCAGGCAACTTGTTGAGGTATTGCTGCCTCCTTTCTTTGCTTCGATTATGCCATTCTGATTTTAAGTTTATTATACAGGAACTTGGTCAATGCCTTCACTGTGGGCTCACGTACAAGTATTTAAAGGGGACAAAGTGTGGACAGTGTGAGCATCGTTCGAAGCTGAGAGTGCATGGTGTGATACATCAATTCTGCTCTCAGCTTGTCAGATGCTTATTCCGCGATGTGACAGATACAGAGAACACAAACTGTGGCTCTCTCAAAGGGAAACCAGAGATCATCACCATCGATAGTTCTGACTTCGAGAATGAGGGTGACGATGACGAGACCAAGCTCCAGCCCTTGAGGGACGCTGTTAATCAAAACCGCAAGATTGCGACCCAGTTGCGGCTCACTCGTAAGACGGAAAAGCCTACCGTACCAGAGAGGACGAAGGCATTCCTGAAGGCACGTGAACTCGCTCGTCAACAAGACCCCTCAAAGCTTGGTACTATACTCTTCAAATGTGAGCTTGTGCTGCAGAAGCAAACAGGGCAAAAGCAAGGTACCAGAGTGCCAATGGAGACGCGAGCCACACCTATCAGAACAAATAATTGAATCGTTAGAATTACCAAAAGAGTGAACCACGTACCTCCAACCTTTTTGATGCATTCTAATGGGATGACACCCACAACTGCAGAATAGCGATTGGAGGGGATAACCCGACAATGATGCCACCTGCCCGGCCACTTCTCCCGAATACCATAAATATCAAATCCCGCCGCCCATAACTTATCGTGTCCATCCATCGACCATTCCTCATCGGGCCCAATGCTGGTAAGTGGTGAGCGTGTGATTTGCTTCGAAGTAGGCATTCGCTTCTCGAAACCCTCATCGGCAAATTTGTGCATGGCAGCAGTCACTGTATCCCTGCATAGAATGACATTAGTTGGGATCTTTAACGCGATAATGCAAAGCACACTCACTGCGGAATATGCTTTCCCTTTAGTGCCAAATGGTCTTTAATCATCCGGGGGCCTCTCGTTTGCTCCGGACCATCCGCTAGCTCGTCTAGGATCATTTGAGTGGCATCGATCTCAGAGATAAGCTTTTTCCGAGAGCTCCCAATCCCTGTTGCTTTGAGATACTTTGCCAACGAGCTTCGCCTATTATCACAAAGTTGGAGTTTCAGCCGATAGAATGTCATATATATCCTCACCCAATTTTATACCCATGATCATCTGCAAGTCTCTCTATAATAGCCTTGTAGCTGGTTATGTTATTGCTGTTATAACCTCGAAGAATCTCCTTCAGCTCTTCGGTCAACAGAGCTGATTGAAGCAGGATGAGTTAGTCATTCTTTAGAATAATTCTCAAAAACTCACGAATGGATCCATATTGGTTTTTTCCAGTGGGATTCCTGTCGTGGGACAGCCTTTGTGGGTCTGGTCCAGGAGTAGAAAGGGAGGAGGGCGAGTCTTCGCCAGTATTGATGTCGACATCGATGGGATCTATTGGTTACTTATGTAATTTAGAGGTATGTAGAGGGAAAGGTATTGATCACACCTGAGTTCAAGTTCGTGACATCGTTGGATCGCTGGCAGTTGGTTCGTCAAAGTCAGAAGTGTCCGAATCGTAGACGAAGATTGGGATTGCTGATGATTTTCTTTTCATTTCCGTGCTGGGTTATACATTACAGTAAGTGCTCGATTCGTGATGTTACAGACTTTTCGGAAAATAATGTCCCACGTGTTTTGAGAGAACCGAAAAATCGGGAAAGTAAAATAATTCAAAAAATTCAAAGAATGCCATAGACGTAGTATATGGGATTCTGCTGGTGTGTCATTGCTACAGAAGGCTGTCGGAATGAAGCAGAAAGCGTGTATCGTATGGTTCCCTCAAGAATAAGGTTAGTAATTGAGTGCCGAAGGATCGAGCAGAGCTCGCTCGTCAAGTTGAAGTAGTTCTAAGTATCCCGCGGCATTTGGCCAGTGCTTCATCTCAGTACCAGCCATGATGCATGGAGAACGGTTCCCGGCACACAGATTTCCTCACTGGCGCATCTGTGGGTGGGTGAGGGCTGAAGCTGGGTTTGGCTCTTGTGCCGCGTCGACTCGTCAGAGGAATTCCTGTCACTGTTTATCTCGTGTGTTTCTTTTGGCATGTGGTGAACTTGGCATTTACGCGGCTTCAGATCCTTACAAAGATGGATGAGATGCGGTTAGTGGCGAGGCTGGGCGAGATAACGCACACGTGTCACAGTGCATGTTGAATGTAAGAGCGATGGTTCTATGTTTCGTGGACGCTAAGAAGAGAACAGGGAGGCCTAATGCGAAGGATATTCAGCGTTGAACATTGAACACTGAGTAGTTACGCACTTTGTAGATCTCATGGCGTTATCACCCACTGCCCAATCCAAGCAGGTGTCGGCGCCCTCCTATTCCTGATGTCCTTCATCTCACAAGTCATCTGGGAGACAGCATCTTTGGATAGCTGCATTGTGACAAGCCTTCAAGAGGATATTCGCCCAGTATTCGTCCAGTGTAGGGAGAGCTCGGTCTCACATCGCCTGCTTCAAAATAGTGAGAAAAGGTCGGAATATCGTTGGAATATGATTCAGGAGGTGAATTGCAGGCGTTCTTCTATTGAGGCCAGCCAGGATAGATAGGAAAACGGCCTTGGGAGGTTTTTTCAAATTTTCGATTTATTTTACTTTATTCAATTTTCCAATCGCGCAAAAACACGTCGGACATTATTTTCCGAAAAGTCTGTAGAAAAACTTTGGTGAGACATTGGAATTTAAAAAAATTAAAAAAATAGACCTTGGACTCCTCGGCTACCGTAGTGGAACGAGAAAACTAGCCCTATTTTGCCCGACTCGACTGCGCACTTTCACGATCGGCCTTCATCTGATGATATGGCTTTCTCCAGCCAAAGAAGTTGGTCACCCTCGAAGCCTTTGGTACCTGTTAATGCAAATATCTGAGTTGTGATTGACGGCATGATATGATACTTACGAGCTCTAATAGCCAATTGAATACTTCAGGATGCAGGGTATCATTAGTGGCATATGCCTCCCTTGATGCTTGGCCTGCACTATATACTGGGATCGAAAATGTAGCGAGAGCGGGAGATGGAGACTCGTCCAAATCAGCGGGGGTTGGATCGTCGAAGGAACCCGGGTCACCCCTGTAGTCTAGCACCAGCAGTCTCCAGATACATTGCTTGGCTCCCTCCGACAGGTCTGCAGCACGAGCAGACATTACCCATTTGATCAAGGCTGGCCTGAAGTCCAGAGGGTCCAAGGAGATGTCAGTTGCAACACGGAATGATAATTCCAAGGCAGAAAAGTGTTGCGAGTTGAGGAAGCTGTGCAAAACTGCAACCAGGCCCCCCAACTTTGCTTGGTGGCCTCCCTCAGAGAATCCTCCAATACAAACACCTGGTGGGACGATCCTACTGAGTATTTAGATGGTGCATTTCAAGAAGTGAGGGTAACACGGACATGGTGCATCCTGGACGTAGAAGCAGGTGCTTCCAATTGGGGAGTTGGTCGTAGTTATAGTTTGCCATGGACTTGCAGAGATGGACGTAGGCCTCCCGCGTTGTACAGCGGAAATCACTGTAGTAGAGGTGTTGTGCGCCATAAATGATCTGATATGCTGTCACATATGGCGTCGGCCTATTGAAGGTGCCGCCGACTCCTAAACAAACATTTGTCCAGAACTGGGAAGTTGCAACCCTGATTTCTGACACTTCTGCACAGGGTGACCGCCACAAATCACTGACGTAACAGATGAAGGCATATTGAAGCGAAGCACACGAAGATACCCACCTCAGATTGTGGAATACAGGGCTAGGGGCTTCGGTGGGAATACGTAACTGCCATACACCCTGCTTCTTGCGAAGGGCATCGTTCACAGAACAGTGTTCTGGGTTGTAATCTTGATCTTTCATGTATGCTGTCCCTCTCTTCCTGGCATCTAAAGGAGGTTAATTTGGTGCAAGATAATGAAGCTCACAACGCACCGACCAGCTCTCCCTCGGCAGAAACACTGGCCACGGCGTCAATAGCGCTCCTAAAATCTTTGCACTGTGTAGTTGCCGGGGATTCTTGAAGCACCGCAATGGAGCCGTCGGCAATGATCCTTTCAATTTTGCCGATTTTATCTTCACACATGTGATCGATGAATATCGGGGATGGTGCATTCTGTGAGAGGCGGGCAAGCAGTGCGACAGTTTTCCGGTCCCATTCCTGCATTAATGTCAGACAGCGAACTGGAAAGTAATGCAGTTGCGAGTGTTACGAACGTACGGGTCACCTCTCAGGAGGCTTGTATCTGGGGGTGTACCCTCATCTGTACGTAACATTGATATATCGTAGTGTTGGGACATATATATGATGAGAGAATGGAGAGCGACGAGAGAGTAAGAGGCAAGAACTGTTATCTTAGATTACCGCACATCTGCTTAGCTATACTAATACATGTGACTACAGTCACACCCAACAAAGAGGGATTCTGAGTAGACAACTAAACTGTACTGAGCACTTGAGCACCCTCATTTAATGACACTGAATGGTCCATCGAGGGTAATCAGTGCAAAAAGTCGTTCTCAGCTGAAACTGGGTCATTGGCCCACCGTCACATCAAATGTGATTCCTCAATTGGGAAGATTACTAATCGCTATCTCCATCCATCTGCGTATGAATGTCGTCGCCGTCTTCCTCCTCGTCCTCAAGGCTTGCGAGGGGCCTTCTCCATTGTTAGCATTTTTGGCTTCGTCCACCTTGGCTTGCGGCGGTCATGTTTTGCATTATCTCGTTCGACGGTCCAACTTCTTCACATCATCGTCCCATCCATTCTTCAACACACTATTCCGTTCATTTCGATCCATCACCCGCACTTTCCAACTTCTCCTCTAAAAATCTGCTTTCTGAGCTCCTGTGACTTTGCCTTGTTCCCCATGGCTGCTTGAAAATAATTGTCGCAAAGTACTACCACGCCTTTCCTGATTGGGCAAGTGTGATGTGACCTCATGCAATGCTTGATTGCCTCGTTCAAGACCTTTTCGTGAATTCCTTGCAAGACTATGCAGATGCCTTGGGAATGACTATCTTCAGTTCATTATACAAGGTGTAATGTTGATATGGTCTCCAAAAACATGCAGAAAAGCAAACATTCTTCTCACTATCTACCCATCAAATTTCAGCTTTGGCTCAAAACCATCCATAATGTAGTCTCCCGTAACATCTACTTGCTACACACCTGTATAGTTTGGAATGTGTATACATGTGATGGATATGACAAAAAGTCCGAAGGTATTTGGTCAAAATTGCAGTCGTCGGAGCCATTTGGGCCATTGACCCCGACAGTCCAAAGAGGCATGAATGACTGTAGTTGCATTATTTTGGCTGAGAGCGCAGCTCGTCTATCGTAGAAAATAAAGAAACTCCGAAATCTTTACGCGCTGCCTTACGAGCCGCTTCTGCAGCACGCTCACCTGCTGAGGAGCCTCTAACGTAGCTCTCCTCCTTTTGAAACCCGTGCTCAGCCCATCTGAATAGGCCCCGAGCAGCATATTGTGTGAATGAGTAGCGAGACTCGTGGGGCTGGATGGGGACATTCGAGTGGCTGATGATGGCAGAGGGATTGATGATGGACGCGCCTGGAGCAAACTCGATGACAAGGCCGCACTCCCATAGGATAAGGTGGCCGCCGCGCGTCGAGTCAAATTTCCCGATATCTGTTATAACGCAAACTCCGTAGGCGAGGTTCCCCCAATCCAGATGTTGATAGCAGCACGTCGCCCGCTCGAAATTGAATGACATTGCCGCCCAGGCGCTGTCAGGAAAGATGCGTTTGAGTTCTTTGTCACGTGCATACAGGGCCCCGAGGGTTTGGTGGTAATACATGTATAGCTTAGGGAACCAAGCTGCGAACGCCCCATTCACAAATTTTGAGATGCGGATGAAGGAGGGGTGACGAAGGAGTTTTCGTAGGACTTTGCGGTTGGCGCCTCTATGCGCAAGGTTGCCTGGCCGGACTTGTCCGCCGCCAAACGAGACGCCAGCCACCAGCGCTGGAAAGGGCCCACGTCGGTGGTGCAGGTCCTTACGACTAAACGAGCACTGCGCTCTGGCCTCCTCCATCACCTCCTCTAGGCCCGTCATTGACTTCGACCACTTGCGCTCTTCGGGCTGGCCGTCGTCCCCTGGCAGCCCAACGCCCAAGGCAAAAACGAGGCCCACTTTGTCGGTGATTGGAATTGAGTTTCTGTGGGGCTTCAGCAATGTGGGCTGGGGAGAGCCAATGCGACGTACCTGCCATTCCACCTCTGCAGTTTGAATTTGAAACGCGAGCCCTCCCCCGCCACGTCATCCAGCTTGTATGCCGTCCTATCCCCCTCACCGCGTAGACCGATGAAGTCAGGAAGGGAGATGGGGATGCCCGCGACGTTAATCTTGGCATCGGTATTCTTCGACGTATGAAGGTGCTTCTGGCGGGTGGCAGGGCGAACTTCGTAAGGCAGCACGCTGCCCTCTTGGGCTTTCCTCTGCTCCTCCCTTTCTTGGGCCCGTCTTTTGCGGCTCCTTCGTTTGTTGCTCATGTGCATCTTATGCGCATTTTCAGCTATGCCTGAGGGCTCAAAGGGCGCTGAAGCAAATGCTGGCGGTGCCAGCAAAGGGACGTCCTGGGAGAAGAGTGAGGGGAATGGAGGGGGGTCGTGAGTGCCCAAGGAAGTCGGTTTTTGAGAAGGCGAAGGCGGTGAGGTGGGGTCGGGCGAGGTGAGGGGAGAAGTGCTAAATAAGCTATGGCCTAATTCCGGGCGAACTTCGTAAGGCAGCGTGCTGCCCTCTTGGTCTTTCCTCTGCTCCCCCCCCTCGTGCGCCCGTCTTTTGCAGCTCCTATCTGTTCGAGGGTGCCGGTAGATGGGTAGATAAGGAGACGCCGTCACCGTGTCGCTGCTTTTCATCAAGAGTTACGCACTATCCAGCGTTATCTATTCAATTCCCCGTGTACGGACGTGCAGGAACTCGAGGGAAAAGGATTTTCGGGATCCTTGCCATTCAACCTATACATCGCGCGAAGCCCTTGCTCATCGTGAGGAAGATTCTGACATCATCAATAGCATTGGTCCCAAGAAAGTTGGGACAGTGCTGGATAGTCAACAGCAGATAGAGTCGATGTGTGCCAGTGTCTGAGAACATACTTGAACTGCCGCCAAGCGCCGTTGAGTATTAAATTCAGACAGCCTGGTTACCCGCCGCCCGCTGATCAAGCTGTGACTCTCGGAAAGGTATGCGGCCGAAGCCATCTGACTCCTCCTACAAAGGGCACGCAGCCCCAGCATTCCAGCTACCCACCGAGAACCCGCTGGTCAGGCTGTGGATCTTGGATAAGGTACATCGACAAAGGAGAAGAGAAGAGCCAACAAGAGATGGAAGGTGAAGAGAAGGAAGGTTCTGCAGAGGAAGGGCAGCTGTGGCCAAAATGTGGAGCTTGATCTGGATCTTGGCCGAGATTTGTTTACAACCGCCCAGAGCCCGCTGGTCAAGCTGTGGCTCTCTAGCATGGTATTTTGCGATGTCATCTTGCAGAAGCGCTGTCGGAAGCATTGAATGGGAGAGAAGATATCCGTGGCTCGTTCGTAGCACCTTTTCGTTAGAAAGCCGCCCTACGGCAGAGTATGTAGCAAGAACTAACCATCCTCAGAGGATCCGTTGGTCAGCAGAAATCGTATACAACCAAACCAGTTGAACCAGCCATGCCAGTAGGACGCTGGGAGGGAGAGGCTCGTTCATAGCACCTTGGCGCCAGAAAGCGGCTCTATAGCATGGTATAGTGAGCCACCCGCCGAGCCCGCGGGTCAGGTTGTGGCTCTTGGCATACAATCCAAACAGCCCACCAAGAGCCCGTTGATCAGGCTGTGACTCTCTGGCATGGTGTTCTGTAGCCCTGTCAGAGCCGGTGAAGGGGAGAGAGAGGGTGATTGGATGACAGGTCCATAAAGAATCACGCGGTCCGAAAGAAAAAGCGTCAATCAACGCCGACTCCAAACCATTATTGATGACCGGATGAAAGCAGCAGCCGACTGACCATAAACCCCAGAACCAGAAGTAATACCAAAAGATAAGTAAGGGTCCAAGAAGAAAGGATCCCATCCAGGAGCACGAACAATACCACCAGGCCACTGTGATGGATGCAAAGGTGCAGTACGATGAGCCTCTGCAACATCACGAACAGCTCCTTGGTGGAAGGCGAGCACACATGAGAGAGAGAAAACTGTGAAAGTCCCCCCAAGTACCAGGAAAATCATCAGAGTTGATGACACTGTTGATTGAAGGAACAGGGGCCGGAGGACGGGGAAAAGTACCATTCGGAGCTTGTCTGGATTGTGGGCTTTTGGAACAAGAGAAAAGGGAGAGCTTTGGAAGGGCCCCAAGACCACAGCAGGAGGAAAAGGGCCCAGATAACAAAGGGCCTCAAGTTCATGGGCAACAATACCGTGGAAGTGGTCAATATTAGCAAGAATAGTCTGACTGTTGTGAAGTGTGAAAGATTGAACGCGATTGACCCAGGGTGTTATGTAAGATATGAGCAAACATGTACAAAATAAACAAAATAAAACCCAACGAACAACAGAGCTTGTCCATGTGACTGCATTGCAAAAGTCACATGTTGCGTCGTACAGTGCCTTGCATTTGAAACTGCACGATCGATTTCCACAAACTCTTGTTTGTACTTGTGAT
>QFEU01000046.1:0-19771 GCA_003316345.1 Tricholoma terreum | reverse complement strand
GGTCAGTTTTAAGGCAAATAGGACAGTGAATCAGCATGTTGGAGCAAGGCGAGGAGGCAGTTGATTCTGCTGCTATACCATAAGAGTAGTTCATCTTCACAAGACACCCTTTTGATGTCTTTTGATCAATCCTTAGGTTCTTATTCACGCCTCTTCCTTTTGCCAAATGGAACTGGCACAGCTGCAATGGGCGGAGGCACAGGCCGCACAACAGCTTGATTGATTGAATGACGGCAGGATTGTATAAGATGTGTGACCCAATGTGTTTTGAGGATGCATTGGCCTTGAGAGAGGTTAAGCATGATTGTTGGCGAGCACCACGGGCAGTCCGAGGTTGTCATTGATCTGATATTTCCCAAATCATGGTCACTTTCACAAACGAAGCAAGCTTCACCTGTAAAATTGGAGGCAGATGTAATTTTAGTTAATTTCTTTGCACAATTAATTACTCACCGGAACCCTGGCGATAGGGATATTCCATGGTCAGTGCAAGTTTTGGTACAGTTTTGAGATTTGACATGGTAAGATTTTGAAAGAGACTGGCCGTTAATGCCATTAAAACAGTACTCTGTAACAGATAAAACAAAATGCTAAGGTGGGTTTTCGAGGTCTTTGGGTTGACAGACTGGATCAGACATCCAGGTACCATAAATGACTGTTTGGGCATCATGTACATTCTCCAGTCATGTCGTCTGTCAGGGTCGTCAGCCAATGTCGCAGGTCACAAGCCCAGCATTTGATATGAGATGGTAATAGTCTCTTCTGGGAGCATTTCGAACCTTACCTCATCGACTGAGCAACTGTCAATTTGAAGCCTGTTTACCTCTTCAAGACAAAGCCAAAATTTGTTTTTGACACGAATAAGTGTAGAGATCGGGTCTGATACAAGAATCTTCTCTGTATTGTCAATGTGGTGGTCCAGTGAGTGATTTGGACCGGAATTAAGTGTTTTTTCAGTGTTGACAAATCTTGGAATGGCCTGAACATGTTTTAAATGATCTGTTGAGCTGGCATGTTGCCGATACTTGCTAAAATCTTTTAGTGCATGGGCCTTGGACTTTTCAACATCTTTGACGAGTACCTTGGGATTGAATATCCTTTGATTGGCAATGGTTTTGGTGTTTGAGAAGGCGAGTTCAGCTCCAATTTCATCCTCAACATCGATACACATATCTATTTCATGAGCTCTAGATTCAGTGACTTCATCGGCAGAGTTACCAGTGGGACTTGGAGCTTCAAGACTCTCGTCTACATCGTCATCTGCGAGGGGAACATCAAAGAGGAGGGTGCTGAATGGAGAGAGAATATTGGTGCCTTCTGTGTTATTGAGTTTGTGGAGGACATGTTTGAGGCCTTCTAATCCTCACTCGATGATGCACTGGCTGCAATTCCAGGAGGTTTGTAAGGAAATGTCCTTGAGCTTGATGTTTCCCTGCCAAGATCCTGGTTTGATGTGTCTGCACTGTCTGGGATCTCTTTCGATTCGCGTGACATGGCAGATAACTTGAATTGTCAAGGCGAGCAGTCCCACTGGGGATATTTGGCCAGGATATTCACCACTTCTGTGGTACCAGAAAGGCAAGAAACAAGCTGTAAGTTGTCCAAATTGGCGTCGTTTCCAACCATTGTCCTGAGAATACCAAACAGTTCTTCCAGCTGGTCAATTCCTAAGAGAATGATTCAGAATTCTCTGTCTGGGTCATCAATTTTCGCTTTGGCCACGCAGAAGAGGACATTCTTGATCATGATCATGAGGTCAATATAGAGGTTGGTTGGAATAAAATCCTTTCTAGCCAATCTATACAGTATTATAGCGAGATGTACTGCCATGCTAAGATGCTTGATCTGCTCAGAGAGAGAGAGATCAGCACAAAGATATGGAAAGACCATGTGGTATAAGAGCTTCCCAAGGATCCATAGTGCCTCTCAGGCTTCCAGAAAACCTTGATGCAAATTTGTAGAAGAACGAGGAAGCAACCAAATATCCTTAAGCATGTTGAAGGCCATATTGACATCTTGCTGATCATCTGGGATTCTGGGTTGAATAACGACCAAATATGCTCAGCTGAGAGTCCAGCAGATCTGAACTGATTCTTGATGATATCAGGTGTAATCTGAATGCCATTGACTACAACGTCACATTGTTGAAGCAGAAGATTCTGCCACTGTTTAAAGACATGCTTCCAGTCTTTATCACATGTGAGGTCGTCGTCACCAACATGGAGATTTAGAAATTTGAGAGGCTTGAGAATCAAGTAAATTGGTGAATTCTGCAACAGTGGAGATTTGAATGTGAGAAGGATGAAGGCCGATCCCCATCGAGTTTCACCATCTGATGCAATGGAAACTATACAAAGTTTTGTTTTGTCCTGCAGCGCATTGACACCCTTGAGAACAGTCTGGATGACTTCCGCATGCTCTTCACCTGACTCCCGCTTGCAGTCTCCCAATATAACAATGGGACGCCCAGGGTATATTCAATTATCTTTGCACAAGATTCCCAACGCCCCAATAGTTGCCTAAAAATAGATCACATCATTTGCATCCGCGGACTCAGAGGCAAACAGAAACTTTCTCACCTCACCTGCATGATGAACCTGTCCGTCATCCAGCACTTGAAACAACTCCTCCATGTCACCCTCGTTGATGAACTCCATTGCAGTGTTGTGGGCATGCTTCCTGCATAATCCCAGGAAATAGTTCATCTTTGGATCCCAGTGGATTCTCTTCTCTGTGGCGATTTCATCGAACATCAAGACTGTGTGGATGAATTTGGAGCAATTTTCACCATGAATCACATCCAGTACCCCCTCAAATGTTGCCTCAACATTTGCTGTGACCTGGATTACTGTGGGCTTCTTGTGAGAAGGGACAATTAGTGGAATGGTTGAGCAGGTTCTGAGGTATGAAACACTTGGTGCATGGTTTGCTCGATGGTTAATCTCTGCCACTCTATTCCTGCTCAATTTCCAGAGGAGAAATGCCTTCATATCTTTCTCCTCTGTAAAACTCATTGGGTTGTAGTACCCTTCTGCTGCTGCCATATACAAAGCCAACAACCCACGGACCCACTTCTTTTGATGGAGACCAATATTGATCAGGCGATCCACTTGGCTGGCCCTCCCACTCGCAATCACCATTAAGAGTCACTTCTGGTCTGAAAGTGCAGCCGCTTTTATGAGGAGCTTCCTAGCCTGGTTTAACCCATGCAGTCAATAGAACTTGATTAGCTGGTTTTTACGATGCAGGATTTCCTGGAGGCCACTAAATTCATGGTATGCGAACCCAGCATTCTCATGAGCGCCATCCTCCATCTGCATGAGTATACTCCCTAACATTTCATTCTTGATGAGCTGCCGACATGGCTGACAGGCTACATCCGATCCCCTAGATAACCCATGGCAGCTGCGCACGAACAACTTCATTGCGCCATTTTTTAGGGCATAGTCCCATGGAAGAATGATGGTGTCATGGAGAGTGAAGGGATACGCGGTATGTGGTGATTTCCCATCCAGAAATTTTATTTTGTACCCCTCGCATGCAGCCACTGACTTTTTTGGTTATTTCAGAATGTCCTCATACAGTCAAAGCTCTCTTAACCCATACCCCTTGGTCACAGCTCCGAGCTATGGGTTATGGGAGAGTATGGGCCTTGAGGATGCTTACTAAAAATAGATCGAAATTTTCAATCCAAATTCTGGAAAAAATTAGATCATTTTCAGAGCATTTGAGGTGTTTCTAAAGTAGTATGGAATATATATCACTAACAGTTGCCCAACTATCAAGTTCATGAAAAGAAAATAACTTGTTGATGAATAGGTTGCCATTTTTGGAGGGGAATTTTGATCTCTGACACAAAACTGATGCCACAGCCCTTCCAAAAATGGTAGTTCATGAACAAAACTTTTTGATTTTTGTGAACTTGATAAAATGAGCCCTTGACAGTTGGATCTGTGCTCTCAATTTCAGATTCAGGGCAGAGATACACTAGGAAAATGTATGGGTTTTGGGTCACAAAGGTTATGGGTTATGGGATATTAGAAGGTTATGGGTTATGGGCTAAAATTCCCTGCATACCAAGTCAGTAACTTGAAAAAGCTATGGGGTATTAGAGAGTATGGGTTGTCAGGGCTATGGGTTAAGAGAGCTTCGACTGTACTTGAAGGCATCAACATCAATGATTGCAGCTTCACCTGGCTGTTCAAAACTAGCTGGAAGATTGTCGGAGCCTGAATTGATAGTGCTAATACAGAAGATTCTTGTTCGACAGCTGCCAAAGGCAGACTTGGTATTTCTGGAACTGTGGGTGGTGTACTATGGGTATGGTTGGCTAGCACCCTGCATACTCATGAGTAATTTCTTTAATGATATCCGATCTCAACTTACCTTTTCTTGAGAGCCATTACCAGATATGTCAACTTTCCTTCAAATAACCCTCCACTCATGCCAAGTTGCTCCACAAAGTATGTCACAAAATTGACCAAGCCATCCAGCCCCCACCTCCCATGGAGGATGATCTCATCCATGTTTCCTTCTGTTCCCCAACCCAACATTGACTTTAAGACACCGTTCAGCATTGTTTCCCATAACTCATCAACATCCAATGCAGCATCATCAAATTCCTTCAGGTTTCGTTCAGATGTGTAACAGACTATTTGATATTGTTTACCTACAGGCTGGTATTAAACAATATCCTTATGTAATCATGGGTAGAAGCTCTTAACCCAACTATGTGTACTACATTTTACCAAATAGACTTGGTCAAATTCAGTACCCTGTGGGACCTGAGGCTTTGTAAAGGATCCAACCTTTACACTTTTTTGAATTTCCAAGCTATTCTACGTACAACTCACTGCTTATCTCCACACTCTACTTTGCATTACCTCACTATCCGAAAATGGTATCGACGGTGGTACTAGAACCGACAACGGCCCCTTCTTTCCCCGAAAGTACGAAGAAGGCCGACCATACCACACCAAGCCGACGAGAGTGCATGGATATACGTGGAGATCATTCCACACCACGCACTCTTGCTGAAATGGGAGGGTCCTCCAACAACCCTCCCAAAACCCACATTACCCAAGTACGTGAAGGAACAGTGCATGGAGAAGATGGGATGACCGGGCACATCAACCCAATAATCAAAACTACCAGTAGCACACAGTCTGATACCATCACTATTACACCGCAAATCTACGTGACCCCAGCCTTACGAAAATTAACTACCGAGGCTCATGTATATCTTGCGTTGGGTGAGGAATCCGACCAGAACTCCGTATATACCCCTCAGAGCCGTGGTTTGAGAACACCGAACCATGGAACTCAATCGAGGGCTGGGCTGACTTCAGCCACAGACCAGCCTGCCTCGACAAACACAGGACAGGTAAACCAGAGGCGTAACCCTCTGGAGGTACCTTTATCCTTAGGAGACCAAGAGGACTGCTATTGGGCTACATACGACGTGCAGCGTGAAACCCGACAGGCTCAAATCCGAGATCACGCCTGCACCAAGGCATTGACCTTTTTAAAACGAAACATGAACAACCCGAACCCATCACAGGGAGACATCACCCCTGTGTACCTGGCCATGCTGCACAAGGCTGTGAAAGCATACCGCCAGAAGAAAGAGGAGAAGATATCATCTTCTCGATGTTCGCCTTCAATAGTCTCTGACTTTTTGCCATCCACAGGAGAGGAATTACCCTCTCCAACCACCAATAACCCTGTCATCGTGAACATTAAACTAGTTCCGCCCCCCAAACAAGGGAAGAAAGAGGGGACTATACTCCTGCCCCATACCAAGGTGGAGGATACACTCCTCCCCTCTTTAAATGACCTCATTACGCCAGCGGTGCGAGATCTCCATGCCCCCAAGCAACTGCATGAAACTCCCGAGGCATTCGAGAGACGTTGTGCAGCGGCTGCTCGACTGATGTCCAACCCGGCCACCGCTGCCTTCTTACCAACTATGGCAGCTACCCCCAAGGTATATATTGAAGCAAATCACTTCGCTTCTACACTTAAGACACTTGAACTAGGCCCGGCTGGGGAACCGAATCATGATAGGCACGAACCGTCCAAACCACAGCTGATAGAGCCTATCTTCACCAATCCAACCCCACGCGTACAGTTGCATACCACTTGGGAGGACAGGGTAAACTTCCAACGCGTGCGCAACAGCCAGTTGTCCGATTACGGTCAATCTACCATTAATGATCAGGGTATACGGTTCGAAGGACGAATTCCCTTCGATAGCATGCGCGAACAGTTTGAGCAGGGTCACGGGGAATCCCCAGGACCGAACAATCAGGATGGTGATGATGATGACTCCCATCACAGTGACCATTGCAACCCTCCACCTCATCATCAAGCCACTAATGACACGTCAAAGCGACATCCATCCCTCTATCATAATGGTAATGGAAGTGGTAATGGTGGTGGCAATGGCAATGGAGGAGGAGGAGGAGGAGGAGGAGGAGGAGGAGGAGGAGGAGGACCTCCTTCTGACTCTGGGAAAGAGACTCCTGAGCCTAACAACAATAGGCTCAACCCACGAGGGCATTGCATGCCCCGCACGTCTACCATGCAGCACTCTATGCCTGGTGTACTTGAGGCAGTGGAAAATCACCACGCTGCTATGCATGAGCGTCTACTCTCATTAATACGCCAGCACCTGTCGGCACGCCTCCGGATACCCCGGGGAACCGGGGTGCGGGGGACCGGTGGTGATTCTATCGGCACATTCAGTGGCTCAGCAAACTTTGGAGACCTCGAATACTGGCTGACCAACTTAGTTATACTGCTCGAAGCTGAGCAGTATGGTGGATCCGATAGGGATTGTGAATGCTGCCTCCAGCTTCTGAGTTTCCTATCAGGAGAAGCCAAGAAATGGTATCACAGACATATGGTGAGCATCAATTGCCAACAGCTCAGATGGACATTCGAGGAGATCATCCTTGGATTGTACGACTGTTTTGTACACCCGTCCACCATGCAGGACGCTCGCAAGGCCTTCTTTGCGACTAAGTATACCAGTGAGAAGGGCGTGCAAGGGTTTTACGACACCCTTCTGGACCACGCACACAATATGGCTGTTTACCCTGACGATTATCTCGTCGTAGAAAAATTCCTAAAGGGAATACCAGAATCCCTTTGCGAGCCTATTATTACTGATGGACTATCGCCTGAAGTCAATACAATTGATGACTTCGTCGCACAAGCCAAGCGTTACGAATATGCCAAGAAGACTCTTGACTACTATAATCGTCTAATCGCTGGACGCGTAACAACTGAAGTGAAGGAGCAATCATCCTCCAATGCTAAGAGGAACTGCACCACTCCTGCCAAACAGTCAGACCATAAGCTAGAGTCTGAACCGAGGCGCAATACCACCAGGGACTACCCCCGTCGGATATTCGCAAGAGCCAAACATAACACCGATAACAAACTTCATCCTTCAGGGGATAAATGCACCCCTGCTCCTGTGGAGATGGACGTTGAGAAGGCCAGGGCGATCCTGGACCTCATATGCTACAACTGTGGGAAAAGGGCCATAAGGCCAGGGACTGCAGAAGACCGCCTCAACCAAAGGCACATATTTGAGCGGCCCACACTGAAAACCCAACCCGATCAGACGATGATAATGCCCCATCGGAGGATGAGGGTAGGGCCCATCTTGACGTGTCTGAAGTGGGAGACGGAGAGAACGCCAACAAGGAGATCATTGAATTTGAGGTGCCAGATGACACATACAGTAATGACTTCTACGAACGGAAGTCTACCTCGGACTTCCTAGCATCCATATGAATTGGTGCCATGGTTCCAACGATCGAGGCATGTAAACCACTTGTTGAAGACAATGGTGTACGTGATGAACACCCCATACGAATGCGAAAGATCAATGTGCGAACGGCGAAAGTTGCTTGCGAACGTCCAGTATATACCCCGGCGGAAAAACAATGCTTGGCCACCTACGTAGACGTAGGGGGCTGCCCGGCATGGACGTTATGGGACTCGGGGAGCACAACCTCGGGTATTACCCCATCGTTCGCACACATCGCCGACGTGACAGTATTTCCACTGTCAAATCCTCATACACTCCAATTAGGAATGATTGGTAGTCGATCCACTGTGAATTACGGTACTGAATCCTGGGTAAAAGCCCCCAGAGTAGACAGAGTAACATATCTCGATGTAGCGAATTTCGATCACTATGATATGATTATCGGAACACCATTTATGCGACAGAACAAGGTGTGGCTGGACCTCGAGTCCAACCAAGTAATTGTAAATGGAGTAGTGACGCCCGCCACTCCTGTGGATGAATGTGACATTGACGAACAGATTCGCCGCTATAGAATGACTGATAAACATAAGAATTGACTCCCTGCGGCAGCCAGGAAAGCTGCCATGGAGGAAGTGTTGGATGAGGATGCACAAAAGGCAGGAGCATCACTGTCTGAAGGAGCCGGAGCAATACTTATGATGGAAGAAGAGTACCAAAACACTACTCAAGAGGGGGAGAAACCACCCCAACGATGCAAAAGACAGCATCCAAACCCCATTTTACAATGGCTGGGAGCAACTCAGCCACAAAAAACACAATGATACAGGAGCCTCCAGATAACCAACCAGAGGTCAAACCACAGACGAAGGTACCATCTGTATCAACGCCTAAGAAAGTACAGTTCACGAGAACTGGATTGTCTTATTGCGAGCCTACTTCATCTAAAGTGAAGATAGAAGACCTAATAACTGCAGAGCAAGAACCTGCTCAAGCTGAGGAACAGGAAAGGAATGAACAACACTCAGATGCCAGCTCAAGCAGACGATCTTTTTGGGATAGACCTATCTCAAAACCTCAATATGATTGGCCATATGACCCGCATATGCCGAACGAATGGAATGAGGTTATCGCATCAATGCAGGCTCACGTGGGGAAGCACTCTCTCCGTGTACACGAACACTATCATCAACCTAAAGATGATGAGATATTACCCACAGAGGAATTTAACTACCCTCTAGGAAATAACACAGATGAACTAAGGAGGCAATCCTCAGTCCACCTTAGAACTAATAAGGAGGACCACGAACAAGGACTCCATAGCCTACGTAGGCGTTTCGAGACTAAGACAAAACCACGACAGGGAATCCCTCCCGACTCAAAAGGGAAGTCTAAGGAGATAGAACCACCTGAAGACGAGTACACGCCTATTCGTGAACACTGGCATTGGGATTATGCTGACATAATGAATGGTACCAAGGCGGAACTTCCACCTTGGTGAGAGGTCAACTATGAGATACACTTGATCAACCCCAATAAACGATACCACTATTATCTCCCTCACTGCCCTAATTCATTGAGGGAGGAATTCCACGAAAAGATAAATCGATATGTGAACACTGGGTGGTGGGAACCCAGAGCTGTGAACCAAGCAGCACCAATGTTATGCATCTGAAAGAAGGATACCAAGCTTCGTACGGTTGTAGATGCTCGACAACGAAACGAAAACATGGTAAAGGATGTCACCCCTCTACCGGACCAGGAGATCATTCGTGAGGACGTGGCTTGAGCTAAGATCAGGTCAAAGATCGACCTATCAGATGCATATGAGCAAGTCCGTGTCTGCCTAGAAGACATGGACAAGACAGCATTCGCAACTATATCAGGCACATATGTGAGTATGGTGATGCAGCAGGGGGATTGCAATGCCCCCGCAACCTTTCAATGATTAATGACTGCAATATTCCGAGACATAATCGGAAAATTCATGCACATATATCTAGACGACATATTCATCTATTCCAACTCGGTCGAGGACCATGAACGCCATCTTAAGATAGTACTCGACAGATTGAGGGAGAACTCCCGCTACCTGAAATGGTCCAAATGCAATCTCTATGCCAAGACTATTGACTGTCTTGGACATACAATTGATGACCGGGGAATCCACCCCGATTCCGACAAAATGGCGCGTATCCATGAATGGCGGACACCAAGGGACTACAACGACATCCAGCATTTCGTGGGGCTAGTAAACTACGTTGGGAACTTTCTCCCCGATGTTACATCGTATACAGGACCGCTACTAGCCATCACACAAAATGGAGTGCCGTTCAACTGGCGACCCATACACCAACATTGCCTTGATATGATTAAACGCATTTGTGATAAAACCCCTGTCATCAAGCCTGTCAACCCCAAATCGGACGAACCAATATGGCTGATATGTGATGTGTCTAAGACTGGAGTTGGTGCCATGTATGGCCAAGGTCCCACATGGCAGAAGTGCCACCCAGCTGGGTTCATGTCCAAGAAGTTCACTACTGCACAGCAGAATTACACTGTGCACGAACTCGAAACTTTGGCCATACTCGAAGCACTCCTCAAATGGGAAGATAAATTGATTGGATATCATGTTCATGTTATTACAGACCACAAGGTGCTTGAGTTCTTTAAGACTCAAGTCAATCTATCCCCTTGCCAACGGCGATGGATGGAGTATATGTCCTGATTTGACTTTGACATAACATATGTTAAGGGTGAACTCAACAAGGTAGCGGACTGCTTATCCCGCTACTTTGAGAACAATACCATTGACGAAACACACGAAGTTCATGACTACGTGCGAGCTGACGCTCGAATAGATCCGTTGGAAGAGGACCTCCCCACCCCATGCTTCCATGAGATGAAGGAACATGTGATAGAAATACATGCTCTCCATAGTACTGAGATCAGACGGAGTCGCCGTCTAGTAGAACAGCAAGAGGCCCGTGACCTGGAGGCTCAAGTTATGGCTGATGCAGATACTCAGTCAGTCAGACGGAGTAGTGAGTTGGTGCCCTCTATCTACCGTGACATTGAGGAACACCCCCTAGGTAACCATGAGGATACGATGCTAGCCGATGCCCTATTCAGTCGGGCATCAGAAACAGCACCAGAAACTACGAGGGACAACAAATTCCTCCACAGTGTTCGAGAAGGCTATGGAGAGGATAACCTCTTCTCCATCATATTGACTAAACCAGCGGAGCACAAGGGCTTCACCGTGCGAGACAATTTAATATGGCGTAAGAACCTACAGGGTGACGAGGTGTTGTGTCTACCTCAGACTTCGAAGATCATTACCATAGCACTAGACCAGGCACATTCTACCCTGGGCCACTTCGGCGACCAACGCACTGCCAAATATCTTCGATGCTGGTACTGGTGGCCACAACTACTCCGGGACACCCGTGAGTTCTGCAGGACATGCAAACCCTGCCAGCAAGCCAGAGGCTCTAATAAGAAACCTGCCAGGAAGCTTCATCCGTTACCTATCCCAACAAAACCTTGGGACTCAATTGGTATGGACTTTGTGGGACCATTCCCAGAATCCAAAGGGTACAACTACCTTTGGGTTATAATCTGCCGAATGACGAGTATGGTACACCTCATACCCGTACATACAACAATGAAAGTGTCTGAACTCTCATGGATATACCTCAGAGAGATAGTCCGACTACACAGACTACCTAGTTCTATCGTAAGCGACAGGGACTCGAAGTTTATGTCCCGATGGTGGAGGGAGTTACACAAGATATTAGGATCTAAACTCCTAATGTCAACCTCCTTCCACCCTCAAACGGATGGGCAGACAGAACGCGCTAACCGTAGTGTGGGACAAATATTCCGCACTGTGGTTAGACATGACCAGAAGGACTGGGTTGATCGTACAGACATGACCGAATTTGCAATCAACGCTAGTGTGTCAGAAACCACTAGATACACCCCCTTTGAGTTAAACGGAGGATATATGCCCTCCATGATTAGGGAGTTCCGTTCAGACGACTTGATACCCAAAGGAATTAGCTCCTTTGCAAGTCAGGCATTACAGAACCTAGCTGACGCGCATGATGTGATAATCGAAGCTCGGGTGTTCCAAACACACCAGGCTAACATCCATCGTCAGGAAGAACCACAGCTATCCACTGGAGACCGGGGATATCTCTCGACTAAAAACCTGAATCTACCAAAAGGCAGAGCAAGAAAGCTCTGCCCGAAGTTTGTTGGGCCGTACAAGATCCTCACCGCGAATACGGAATCATCAACGTATACGCTGGAATTACCACAAGCACTGCAACAATGAAGGATCATCCCTTCATTTCATGTATCACTGCTGAGACCATACTATCCCTCAAGCGACACAATGTTTCCGGACCGAGTACAACCCGATCCATACGACTTTGGAGCACTCGACGATCAGGAGTGGTTTGTCGATGAAATAATCGGCCACCAATGGAAAGCCCGTAGGAAACTAGAGCTCCATGTACGGTGGAGCCAGGGAGACACCACTTGGGAACCACAGGAGCATTGTAAAGACCTAGAGGCGCTGGACCGATACCTAGAACTGCAGGGCGTATCACGTCCTGCACAGCTCCCCAAGAAATTGTAACCATGGATGGAGAGTATACTCTCCATCCATAGAAAGGTATCTGCACCGCGATAAGTAATGGGCGCAGGTAAACAAACACCATCGTGGGAAACGCTTATACAATGTCGGACTTAACAAGAATTTACGACTTGTTATCGAATGTGATCGATACCACATCACCAGCACATCCACCGCAACTACAACACATCAAGATGTCAAGATTGTACCTCGGCAACAATGCAAAACACGCAACCGGTGGGAGCTCATCCCACTGTGGTTGTGACACTCAAGTACCACGGACGATGCCTGGTAGGGGGGGGAGAGCTATGCCCCCAACTAGAATCGACATGCCCGGGTCCTTGAACCTCCGTAACAATGCGCCAAGTTGGCCTACCAATACGCAACAGCCAAGGTTTGGGCAGCAGATGCCCCAACCACTGACAAACCCAGGGTATGACCACTCTGGGAACCAGAACGCATACGGCAGAGGATATGTGAACCCTCCACCTCCAAATTACTACATGGAAGGATATTCTGGAATGTCTAACTACCCACCTGCAGGGAGATTTGTACCCCCTTCATATGGCCAACAACCTACCGGGTGGGGAAATCCCTACCAGTATCAACAAGATCACCCATCAAATGAGACGATGGACATTGATGACCAACTGACATCAGACCCCTGAACAACAATATCCATACCAAGAAGGAGGAGCCCCGTTCGTCAAAACCCACGACAAGATTGTAGGGCCCCCACCTCTCAATGCCGAGACATACCATCTCGGTCACGAGACCTATCCGAAGAGAACCCTGTATCCACAACCTCCTCCCAAGGTGGGAGTTGTACCTCCACCAGAGGAAAGGCTAAGGCCACGATGGAAGACAACAACCGTCAGGAGATCGGGGAGCGACAGGATCAGCTCACCAAACTCCTCGACAGGCTGAGTGCGATCGATATCGATTGCTCCCTAGGGGACTTCATGGAGCAAGAGGAGCTTGCTCAACTAGTCGTATGCCAACTATTGGACCATATTGATCACCTCCAGGCAGACTTGGACCGCGAAAGGAAGGCTAGACGGAGTGCGGAAGCACAGCTCATCAACACCATCCGGAAACGACCAGCTTCCCCCCATGCTGACCTCCCTCTAGGATTGGGACCCCGATCCATCAAGAAGCTTAGGAGCGATGTCGGCGATGGGGACAGCATATCCTCATTCTCGGATGCCCCATCTCGTCCCTCCCAATTACACCCTCTATCACGGCCAGACGACTCGCGTCCTGCATCTACAGAGCCGAATCCTCGCATGGGGAGAATCGCTCTCTCCGTTCAGACAAAGGAAGAAGCCACTAAGATCAAGACAGAAAGGTGAGCAGAACGGTTGCTCACCCCTACTGTATATGTGTTACCTGGTCAACTGCCCCCAACTCCTGTCCCTGCAAAGGAACCGGAAACAACAAAAGCCACCCCATTGTCATCTGACGACTCTGACGACTTCTCTGATGATCCGAAACCCCTCACAGAAGGACAGCAGACGGAAGCAATCCATCAGCATTGTATCTTTCAAGAGTCGAGGCCAGGGCCTATACCTCATGAACTGGGTGTGGTCCTTATAAATAAGAACTACAAACGTGACAACTTCTTCCATGGTGCGGTGGCACGACACTTTTATATCATACCTCATACCAACACAGTGTACTCTGGAGTTACTGCTATTGCCGCTGCAGAAGCCAAACATGCGGGGAGGAACTTCCTACCCCCATCCCATCGACGTCTATATGCTGTCGTGCGTCGAGGGTTCCCCATAACTTTACAAGTTGTGTCAGGATCACCAGGCTGATACCATGGACCGCGCGGAGGGCTTCCACCTCCTCAATGAGTTCCAGAAAGTAACCTCTCGTCATTACCCTGATCTCTGGGACCTGTCTATGAAAATGGCGATGGATACATCCATCATCCCCAAGAGTCTCCCTCCCGCGTATGATCCCAAACACGAGGTATGGAGCCACCCACCTATACCCCGGGTGTTCAATGGTGTCTTCGCGGGCCGACGTGATAAACCTCATGGCGTAGGTCTTCCGGCGCCAGGGAATGCCCAGGCTTTCGCAGTTGATGCATGGGCAAGGTACATTGCTTATCATGGCAGGCCAGGACACCAGAGTCGTTACCCTGGCGTTATCATGGACTACGGTTTCCGAATATACCGCCCTAGCCTCTTTGGATGTCTACTTGGATGAGCGTTGAGCCCTTCCGATCAATTTGGAAGGCGAACCTTCCAACGTCTGTTCGCATGCCTGGTTGCTCAGCCAGGGCTGTATGCTGAAAAAATCACTCAATGGACCGCAGATCACCCTGAGCACCCCTTCCAACCAGCGACAGGGAAATATGTCACCCTGACCCGCATGTCTATGCCTCCGGAAAATGTGGCCAATATGACCATTGATGATGTCGCAGCTGTGATGCAGGACAACTGCATTCCAGTGGACTGGGTTGACCACTCTTACGCATATGGACTACGCTACCTCAGCGAACATCTCACTGGGGAAGGCAGGCATAATGGGCTCCTTGAGGATGTTGACGATGAGCGTATCCCCCATCTTGGTGTGCATGGTCGCCCCCCAACTATTCCAGAGTGGGATGGTTGGTGGGTCCCATCGAGTGAAGACCTCACTCGCATCCAATTACTGATGGCACATGAGGAGACTGCCGACTTCTACTGCATGGATGACAGTTCAGACTGGATGGTAATAGGGGGGAACACTTTCCCCCTATTCATCCATCAGGCCAACAACAATATATCAACCACTGGCTCTGTCCAGCCCACAGAAGGGGGTAGTGCCCCTCCCCTTTCTTCCCAAGCCATTGCTACAGAATTACTCTTTGCCCCCTCGTCGGGGGATCAAGTAATGGCAGATGTCTCGGGTGCACCACAAGATGACTCCAGGGATTCTCCCTTGCGGCACAGCCCTGTGACTGATCCTCGTAGACTGACCGGTATCACTTTGAGGGATGAGACTATGGGATGAAGAATGGGTGTGGCAGGCTGGTCATTCACCATGTCGTCATCATTGTCGTCATGATCGTCAACCTCTCCACTGTCATCGCCATCACTGCCTCAGTACCTGCCCTGTGATTGGATGGTCTGCCTCGCTGTCCTGGACATTTATCTACTGCCGACGGACTGATATCTCGTCTTGCTTGTTTTGTCTGATTTTTCTTACATATACTCATGGTCTATGCTTTCATCATTTATCTTTCTTTGTGTGTAGATTCCTAGTAGCAATCTCAAGGGGGGATATGTAACGGACTATTTGATATTGTTTACCTACAGGCTGGTATTAAACAATATCCTTATGTAATCATGGGTAGAAGCTCTTAACCCAACTACATGTACTACATTTTACCAAATAGACTTGGTCGAATTCAGTACCCTGTGGGACCTGAGGCTTCGTAAAGGATCCAACCTTTACAAAATGCTGCCAATCTATCACATTCTGATGCTTCAGAAACACTTGTCGGTAAGTCTTTGACCAAATCTCGTAACATTTTGATGAAGCTGTTGGAAATAGGTCCTGAAACAGGCTTGAACATTGGGGAAACAGTTTCACCTTGCATAGCAATGGTAGAAGCAGCAGGGATTGTATCAGTCGCTGAATTTGAATGTGTAGCGAGTTTGTAACCATGAACTGGTGCTGAGCTATCGACTGTCGATGGCACACTGGCAACTTTTGGTTTCAAGAAGCTGAGAATGTTTCCATCCTTCTTCTTTTTCACCTCCTTATCTTGTTTCTGTTGTGCTGCTTTACAGATTTTCTTTCCACAATGGCGCTTCTTGAGATTAGCAAGCCCTATTGTACCACAATTGACATGGCTATCGCAATCTGGACAGACAGCATATCCCTCTGCATCAAGAATAGGCAGCGCTGTCTTGATTAGATTGTCAATGTTGCTTTTATACCTAGAATCTGTGACACATACTATAGACTCTTGAACAGTGCTCATGTTTTCAATCAAATAGTTTTCTGGTGCAGCGAATATGAGTGTGGTGGGTATTGACTGATGACGCGATGATAGGTTCCCTTAGCGCCTCAAGCTCCGCAAACGCACTCCAAACACATTCCCATACCTCCTACACTCTGACATTAGCACTCCGAACACCTGCAAACACCTGTGAACTTCAATATCCCTTTTCGAACATCTCTGAACAACTTCGCACTCTTAGAACTACTTCAGATGCGTTCAGACAACACCCCTACTCATTATGGATCTTTGGACATCCTTTACACATTACCCTCATTACATTGGAGCTTGCATCAAACGATTCTGACACACGGACACAAGGCAGCACGACGGTTAGGATGGAACGAGGCATTTCGCAAATATGCACGAGATATTGGAACAACAGAGACAGCACAGTTTGATACATTTGTTTTGATTTTATCACCCACGTGTTGTTGGACTCATTTACTTATGATTTATCTCTTGTTCATTGTTTGATGTAGATATGTTTTCTTTGCCTCATGCCTTGCCTCATGTTTCTATTCCGCTTTTTGGTACTTTCTCTTTAAAAAATATATAATCTTGTACTAGCTACTTGATTATAACAAGAAATTGTCTTCACCTCACATCGTATCAGAGCTAAGAGTTCAACTCTTCAGTCAAGCTTATTATTTGCCTCTAAGTTCTGCAAAATATTGGGAACTTCTTCAAACCTTGTCGCACCCATCGAAACTATTGTCTATCGTCTATTATCATCTAACATTGTTCACCCATCTACATCTACCCCAACAATTGTACTCCCTCCTCAGTCACCTTGCTCATATCATCCTGTCACCAACTTCGAACCTCTTCGAACCTCTTCGGACATCTTCGAAACTCCTTTGCACAGCTTCAAACTGCTTCAGAACCGCTTCGCACTTAATCCAGCCCTCATATCATTCGTCCACTTGTCACTGGCCACACACGGTGATCATTAGAACACCTCGCACCCTTTCTCTAACTTGTGTTATACCAGACATAGCCACATAGGTCATTTTGTTTGGGTTTCCGGGTTGAGTATCATCAGCAAGGAAAAAAAAAATTGTCCAAATATGGAAAGATATTCAAGGCATATGTTTTTTTACTCGCTTTCTAGTGCTAGAGGCCTTTCTAAAGCTGTACCACTCTCCATACTGTCTGTGGATACTGATATGCTTTAATGTACTCAATTTGGTGTTCCGAGGTCCTGTTCTGGAGGGGTCCTTTTTTTTTTTTTTACAGCCTGTGGCTGGACTAACTAACTGGGCACCGGTACAGGATTGCCAGGCTGGCACCCCCTTGCTTAGAGTATGAATTTCACAACAATTAACATCAAAAAGCAGATGAATTTCCACCATGGGATGGTGGAAATTCATCCCTTAAATGGATCAAGAAAATGATGGTTTTCATCTGGATAAAGGATGTAAAATATGCCTCTGAAGGGAGTGAATGTCATACAAAAACTTCATAGAAATCATGCCTGAATTTAGCCTATTTCAAACCCCTGTAAGATATGAATTTGAAGGTTATTTTTCATTCATTAAGCATAGTAATTTCATCAAGTCATTAACCAAGACCCTTCATCTGTTAAGCAGCTAGTTTTTATATGATATCAAGGTATGAAATCTTCACAAATTTCAGATAATAAACACTAGGAAAACCATCCCACATTTCATACATTTAAATAGTGTAAAATGATATATTTACAGTAGTACAGTTTTCAGGAAAAAGTAAAGAAAACCCCTGCTCTGTTGTTCCCATCCCCAGTTCCTCCCATTCCATGCAAGCAGCAGCAGTGGGGGGGTGCTGTACCATCTGTCTGTAGCCTGTTGTTCTCTTGTGTCCCTCATCTGGCATGGCAGTTGAGGCTGCCATGGTGTGGCTGTAGTGGTGTGGCACCCCATCCTATTGTTGTGCTTGCCCCTGTGCTCATTCCCACCCCCATCGTCCTCATCCTCATTGTCCCACTCTCTCCTCACTCCACAAGCAGAGGCTCATGGCAGTGGGGGTGAATTTTGTTTTCCTCATTTCCCTGTCATTCCTCCAGCACTTGTGTCCCTATTCCCCAATCATCCCTCATTCCATCATCATCAGCTGCTAGCACCCACAATCCAGCTTGCAGGCAGTGACTTGCAGGGCTGGGGGCGGGTGCTGGGTCAGGTACTGGGTTGTGTCCCTCATTCCATTGTCCCTTGTCATCAGCTGGTAGCACCTGTGATCCAGCTTGTGAGCAGTGGCTTGCAGGGCTGGGGGCAGGTGCTGGGTCATGTACTGGGTCATTTCCTGTTGTTAGGCTTGCAGGCTCACAGCCATGGTGGGGGTTGGGGGGTGCCCATTGTTGTTTTGTCGTATGACCCTGGTGCACCTGCCATCCACCCAACGAGCAGTTGCTCATCAGCATGGTGGTAGGTGCTCTATTGTCCATCATTTGTTGCAGCCACGTGAGGTGCTGGAGCCGTTCTTTGTTGTAGTGGGGCCCTAGTCCCCATTCCTCATTGTAGTGGGACCCTGGTGCTTGTTCCTCACAGTCATCGGCACCCACAGTCATCCACTTGCCCTACCCAACTGGCAAGCAGGTGCTTGCAGCAGTGGTAATGGGTGGTGGGCTGGCCTTGTGATGTTGGGGGTTTGAGTGCATCAGTGTGACGTGGCACACATACAGGGGTTTGAGCATGTCAGTGTGAGATGCACATATGGGGGTTGTTGGGTACTTACCTAATGGATATCTCCCTTCTGGGGTCTCTCAGCATTCCTCTGCACTCTTCTAGCCTGTGTTGACAGCCTCACATCCCATTTGAACAGGGAGGAGGGGCTTTTGGTGGCCATGGGTGTGCATTGTGCATCCTTCATCATTCCTGGTCATCACCAGTAGAGTACAATCTAAAAGTTAATAGAATACAATTAGTTAATTGATCAAAACAGAACAAAAACAAAAAACTTATCTATGGCCCAAACAACAGTTGCCATCATTTGGGCCCATGTTCTGTCCAGTTGGCTTGTTTGAAGGTGGTGGTGATGGTGGAGAGGTTGTGGGAACAGTTGTGGTGGATATGCATGCAGTGGTGGTGGTGGTAGTGAGGTGAAAGGGAGAGGGAGGGAGGTGACCATCATCAAAGGTAGGGCATGACAGGGGTAACCCCCGGGTATATCTTTTCATACCTGTACCCATACCTGTGAACACCGTACCCTGTACAGTTAAGGGTACAGTGTTACCGTGGGTACCTGTGGGTTACCCGCAGTTACTCGTGGGTTTCGACACCTACAGTAAGAATATATATTTTAAAATATAACCACAACTATTCTAATACATAACCCCCTCTTGAAGCAAGAGGGGGGGCTGTTA
>QFEU01000040.1:0-14725 GCA_003316345.1 Tricholoma terreum | reverse complement strand
TCAGTCACTGACCACCAGTAAGCCTCGTGCTTGCACCCACTAGTGGTGCCCTGACCTGAGCGTGGACCTGTCGACACAGGTCCCCTGACGGACATGTCGAACATGTCCGTTCCACTCCACAATTGGTGGCTGTGGGATCGGGTCAGTTAACAAATCTTTGTAACCTTCTAAGCTTCGCGCTTATGCTTATATCCGGTGTTTTTCACCATCCACTCATTTGGCAGTGTTACCACTGCCTTACTTTCATTAATTTTCTAATTTCTTTTGTTGTAGCTTGGTGTATCACCAAGCTTAAGGGGGAGAGTGTAGGGGTGCTGCCCGATAGGGGCAGTATGTACTTGTTGATTACAGAAGTTGCCGGTATATAACCGGCAACGTCTATTTGTAGAGACGGTTTTACATGTACCTCATCCACGCGCTATAGAAGTCGGTCGCACTTGTACCGCGTGAGGTCTTAGTTCAACACCCCCGCTTACCAGCACTACACTTCCCCATGAACCCATGTGAAGTGCGCAAGTTGGCGCAACTCGTCATGGATACTCATCGGAGCGAGGCCAACCGTATCGAGGGTTTTAGGCTTCACGCTGAGTTAAACCATATATCCCGGCTGTCTGCACCAGGTCGGAGAGACCGAGCCATGGTCGAGATCCTTGACAATGAGCGTCTACCCCCTCGCTTTGAGGCTCCATTCCCACCGGAACACCCGCTGTGGAACCATGAACCCATCCCGTGTGCACAACCGGTTTGGGCATCCCGTGGTGGAGCTGGTCTGAGCATCCCTGACCCCGAGGCAGCGCTTGATCTGGAGTTATGGGCGAGGTATATCCAGTACCATGGCCGTCCCGGGTGCTCAAACCCATTCATTGGCCTTGCATTCAACTACGCTCTGCATGTCCACTACCGTAGCGTATTTGGCTACCTGCTCTGTCGTGCACTCGCCCCTGCCGCCACTATCGCGCGATCGGTCTTCGCCAGACACTTCGCCTGCCTCGTCGCTGTACCTCGTCGATACCGTGACCTTATTCAGGAATGGAGCCGCGTCAGTGAACAGCAGCCCGACTTCCCCAGCCCAGAGACGACCATCACCCTGACTCGAATGGATTGGGACAACTCTGACGCCCACGCAATGACCGTGGACGACGTTGCCCGTACCCTAATATCCAATCACATACCTGTATCCTGGATCAACCACGCCTACACCTTTGGTCTCCATTACCTCAACCACAATGTGGATGGGTCACGAGACAGCCACGATATGTACGAGGCAGTGGACGACTTACATATCGTCAACTTAAGTGTGTGGGGCATTCCACCTGCTATACCCGAGTGGGACGGATGGTGTATCCCCACCCTGGAAGATACAGCGTGGATACAGCAGATCCTAATCAACGAGGAACATCGGGGCGTGTACTGCTTCGACGACAGTCCAGACTGGCTCCATGTGGGAGAAGACCCACATATGGATCAATTGCGCACTCGTCGAGCTACGGCAGACCCTCGCGTACATCGGAGTCTATCACCCCCCGTAGCCGGCCCATCTAACCTGTCGGTCCCGACTGGCAACGTACCTATGGCCGATCCGGGAGAGAACACGATTAGGAGCGACGAGGCGGCGTTGGGTGTCACGAGGGGTCAGGGGCCGTTGACTTGAGGTGAGGGACGACGGGATCATCCTGGTTGCAAGTACCATGTCGTCTGCTCATTATCCCACACGAACTATTCCGCTCGTATATACATATATCACACTTTCTTTTCTCATTTTTTTATAACACCAGATTGCTACATCAATCTTAACAGGGGGTAATGTAAGAGCCCGTATTGATACCTGTTTGGATGACAAGGACTATTACCACTATTGGATTGCTTAGCTAAAGCATCCCTTTCCACTGTCACTACTTTTACTAGCAATTCCACCATCTGGTCGAGCTCTGGTAACTTGTGACTAGGAAAGCCCACAGTAAAGGATTCCAACCTTTACATCTGTTCATCGGAGGCATTTGCAGGGAGGGGTGCAATTGGAGAGATGATTCGGGGTGATCTTCCAGTCTTGAGTTGGAAGCCGGAGAACCCTGTGGATGCATTGACAGTGTTCATGATGGCAAAACATACACGGGGGAGTTTGGCCAGCCATCCTTTCTGGTTGTTGTCAACATGGTATTGAATGGCTTGGTTCACAGTCTTGTTTGTTCGTTCACTGCTGCCATCTGTTTCGGGGTGGTAGGAGGTTGACATCTTCAGTTTGACTCCGGTGAGTTTGTGGAGTGCCGTCCAGAGTTCGGCAGTGAAGAGGGCATCTCGGTCAGAAACGAGGTGGAGCATCAAGCCGTTCTCGCAGTACCATTCATCAAAAACCACCACGGCAATTTGAGCTGCAGTGTATTTGGAGTGTGTACCAGCAATGCGAATGTCGGCACCGAGGAGGTCAGTCATGGTCAGGATGGTGTCTTTCCCATGCTCCTCAGGGAGTGGTCCTATGAAATCCAGGGCAACAGTGTCAAAGCGGTTGTCAGGGACAGGCAGGGGATGTAGAGGGCCAGTAGGTTTGGATGTGCAGTTTTTGTTTCGTTGGCACTCGGTGCATGAGGGGATGTATGCTTTCTCCAAGTCCTGTCGCATGTTTGGCCAGTAGTAGGAGCCTCAGAGAGATTCATAACTTTTGTCAAAGCCGAAATGACCCAAGGTGTCGTGCACGAGGTGGTAGAGTAGTTCATGGACCTTCAGATCCTGTGGGATCACAAGTCGGTGGCCAACATAGAGGAGCTTGTCGGTGAGGGTTGCCCCTTCGATGCTTCCCATCTCAATATTCTTGTTGAGCTGTTTGGCAAAATCATCAGTCTTGTAACCGGTGATGATTGCGTCAAGGAGGGATTGGTCAGCCGTGATGTTTAGTATGCCAGCGGCATGTGTGGCCAGTGCATTGCGTGTATGTGCAATTGCGCAGGCTGCAAGGCAGGCATCTGGCGCAGTGTCAGGCATGCAGGATAAGGCATCAGCAGCGGTGTTGTCTTCCCCACGGATGTAGATGATGGAGTAGTCAAAATCGGCGAGATACATTGACCATCTCATTTGTCGCCTTGACATCTCCTTCTGTGATTGGAAGTATTCCAGTGTTCGGTGGTCAGTGTAGACCTCAAACTGAGCGCCGAGGAGGTAGGATCTCCATTTCTTCAATGACTTGACAATAGCTTCTCATGTACTGGGTAGTTCTTCTCAGCAGCATTGAGTTGATAGGAGTCATAAGCAACAGGGTGGGCCGTTTCCCAAGTTTTGCCGAAACTCAGGACGGTGCCGGTGCGTCTGTCACTAGCGTCGGTGGTGACATAGATGTTTGAGGCCTTGTCTTCATAATCAATTATGGTGGGACAGTCGGCGCTGAGAACTAGTCGTTTGATGTTGTTAAATGTGGTCTGGTGTTCTGTCGTCCACTCAGGGAATGCTCTGTCACATTCCTTCATGGTAAGGGGGGTTAGGACACTCGTATATTCAGCAAGTGCTGGTAGGAAGGTGGCAATGTATCTGGTTAGTCCCAGAAAACCTCGGACATTGGTGGCAGTCGTTGGCTGGGGCCAGTTTGCAATGCGGTCGGTTTTGCGGGGGTCAGGTTTGATGCCTGTCCCTGAAATAACATGCCCAAGGAAGGACAGTTCAGTGGCAAATAGGGTAGATTTCGCCTCATTACAGTAGATGCTGGCTTCCCGGAGGGCTTGCAGAATGGTATTGCAATTTCGTTCATGTTTCTCAAGGGTTTGCGACCAGATGATTATGTCATCAAGGTACACATGGCAGATTTTGCCGATGTGTTCTCGGAGCGCATCAGTCATTCGGCGTTGGTGGGTGGCTGGGGCATTGCATCCACCTTGTGGCATGACAGTCCACTCATAGAGTCCCCATGGTGTTCGTACAGCAGTGAGGTGAATGTCGTCAGGGTGTACTCATGTCTGGAAGAAGGAGTTTGTCATGTCCATCTTCCCAAATATCTTTCCCTTCCCACAATCGGCAAGTATGTCATCAACGCAGGGTAGGGGGAAGTTGTCTCATATGGTGTTACTGTTGAGTGCCCGGTAGTCATTTACCCAGCGGGAAGGGACAGCTAAGTCTGGTATCCCACCTTGGTATTTGGGGACACAGAATGAGGGTGAGGCATACTCAGAGGAGGATGGCCGCATGCGCCCAGATTGTAGATGTTCATCCAGCAGCTTCTTCCAAGATTCCTGGTATTTCTTTGGGGCTACATATCCTCGGCGGTTGTTGACCTTGGAGGGGTCCTTGAGGCGGATACGGTGAAGGATGTGTTCAGGGACATCAAGGGTATTATCGGGGAGGCGGAGTGGAAAACAGTCAGCATACATGAACTTCATCTTTGTATCCTTCTCCTTGAGCACCTCCTGGAATGCTATGGATTCAATACGGTCTCTGACAGCGGCCATGATGGGCCCAGGGAGGAGGTAACCGGCGAGGGCAGGTGCTCCCGTTTCCTTGAGAGTGGGTGGTTTTTGGACCCAAATTCTCTTCGGAGTAGGTGGAGGAGTGACCTGTGGTGTGCTCCGAGCCAATGGTGAGAGAGGGGGAGGATTTATGAGGTCATAGGCAGAGCATTTATCAATGGCCATTCGCTCCTTTGCATCTATCACAATATGCTCGGATGAAAGAAATGGCATTCCTAGTATCATGGGGAATGGTAGTCCCTTATTTACTTTCATCCTAGTAACCCCCAATTTCCATCTCCCCTGGCCTGATTGTAGCTCTAGTTTCACATACTCCACACAGGTGAGTGGCAAATCAGTCAATGATGACATATTGTTCTCTTTTCGGGGAAGAGGATATCGCCAAAGGCCGAGTTTTTTGCAGAGCTCTAGGCTAATCACTGTGCAGGGGCAACTGATGTCAATTAGTGCTTGGGCGGTGATGGGAAATTTGGTGATGAGGGGATCGGTGATGGATAGGGAAGTGTAGAGATGGGGTACAGTGAAAGGGGCTTCAACAGGGGGAGGAACGTACGAATCAGTTTCGTTGTCCTCGTCAGTCCCTGTAATTGCAGCAGCCGCCAGCGGCACTGTGAGTGTCACGTAGGTGGTGGGGTCCGGCCAGGTGTTGTTGGCCTTCATTGGACAGGTATCACCGGTGTGTCCAGCATTGAATAGTCGGCAACGTGTGCAGCCGGCATGGTTGCTGAGAAGGGTCCGCTTGCTGGGGGTCAGAGCAGGAAGATACTTCCATCCAGCATTTGAGGTCTTGCTGGTAGAGGAGGTGGTTGCAGAGCAGTTGCCCATTGGTGGGGGTTCAGTGAGCCGCGAGAGGAGGTCCTTCTTCTCTCCTCGGCGTGTGGCCCGGGCGGCATTGGAGGAATCAATGATCTTCTGGGTACGGGCATCTTCAGCCCACAGATGGTCATCATGTTCCTTGACCTCAAAGGCCCAGGCAGCGAGGTCGGTGGACAACACAGGTTCAAGGCTGAGGCTGAGTCGCAGATCAGGGTGGAGGTTTGCCTGGAGTTGGACCTTGAGTGCTTCTTTGGTGAGCGCGTGTTTCGGTGAGGAGGTGGAGAGGATGGCATTCAAGTTCTCAATCTCAATTTTCCAGTCAAAAAAGATTCTGTTGCCTTGCGAGGAGGAGAGGATGGTCTCGAGAATGTCGTGTGCCCAGTTTTTCTCAAGTACTAACAGTGAGAGCTCTGCGAGGTACTAGTCAAGCGATAGGGCATCAATACGGGTTTGGTCGGCTTGGTACCATGCAACAAGGCATGGTTCAAACATCCCTTCAGCGACATAGCTGACAATCTCGTTGTCCTTCTTCTCTCCATGCTTCTTGTAGTGTTTACATGCAAGTGTCCAGGACTGTATGATGAGTGGGGTAATTTTTCCGGCGGTGAGCATCGGGCAGTCCTTCATCTTGGTGACCTTGACTTCGGCCAGGGGTTGTGCAGAGCGGGACATGGCAGTTCGGGTGGTGGGCGGTGTAGTGCAGTGGTTAACAAGGAAGGGAGTGGTAAAAGGGTTGTTGTCGTCCGTGGATGAATCAGAGTCGGTGGATGGTGATGGTGGTAGAGATACTGGGCAGTTCAGCTCACGGTTTCAGGATGTGGTTGGCAGTGTCTGGAGTTCAGTGAGATTTCCTGACTCTTGCAAGCGTCTTCTCGTACTCCAGGTGAGTAAGGGAGTGAGGGTAGAGGGTTGCCGAGACAGGGTGAATTCGTCAGACGTTGAAGAACATTGTCGGTGTCAAAAAAAAAGTGGAAGGCTGCTGGGTTAGGCAGCCTCACTAAGTCAGACAGGTAAGACAGGACCAAGTTATCTTCATTGCAGAGAAGTAGGGATAAGTAAAGTACAGGGAGAAATAATATATAACTATACCTTCATTGCAGAGAAGTAGGGATAAGGCAACGAAGGAGAAAAAAGATGTAATATATATGAGCCATGCTCCATGTGAGGTAATGTCTGCATCAGGTCTAGTATACATAAATGGAAGGTCGCGTCAGATGTGGGCAATTAAGGAAAGGCACGCATTAATCAAGTTCTCGTTCAGGAGTTGTGACACTAATGTTCATTGAGGTGCCACAGTGTTTGCTACAACGCCGGTGGCTGTGCTCGGCACCAAGGGTGTGGCTATGCTCAACACCGAGGGTGTGTTGGTGCTGAGGATGTGTGTGTTCACGGCATGGGGTGTTGCAGCAGCCTGTTAATAGTTGAAACGGGCTTTCGGTTAGCGTTCATTGCAGCGGTGTTTGCTACAGATCTGGTGGCTGTGCTTGGCGGTGGTGGTTGTCTTGGCACCAAGAGCGTATCGTCGCCGAGGGTGTGTGGCTGTGCTGGCAGTGTAGGGTGTTGCAGTAGCCTTGAAACAGTAAGTGTTTGTTGCAGTAGTGAATGTATCATTATGGTGTTGGTGTTCGTGAAAACGCCGGTGGCTGTGCTCGGCGTTTGAGGGTGTCTCGGCGCCGAAGGTGTGTGGCTGTGTTGGCGCTGAGGGTGTGTGCTGGTCATGGCACCGGGAAATGTGTGATGGTGCTGGGAGTGTCTTGATGTTCATGATGTTGTCGTAAGTCTGTAGGGGCAGGCTTATATAATTCCAACTAATTCCAACACACCCTGCAAGCAGGTGCTCGCAGCAGTGGGGGGTCATTCAGAGAGTGAAACAAAGAAAAAAAGAAAAAAGAAAACCCATAAAAAAGACTTGTGTTTCGAGCGAGGGACAGAAAGGGACAGTGGTGGTGGTAGTGAGGAGACGGCCCCTCCATCTCGCGTTTCGAGCGAGGGAAGGAGAGGGAGGGAGGCGGTGGTGGTGGTGGTGAGGAGACAGCCACTCCATCTCGCATTTCGAGCGAGGGAGAGGATGGTGGTGGTGGCAGCGAGGAGACGGCCCCTCCTTCTCGTGTTTTGAGCAAGGAAAGGAGAGGGACAGAGAGGGGTGGTGGTGAGGAGACAGCCCCCCGTTCTGCCTTCGTGCTGTTGTTCATGATCCCCACCCATTCGCGTTGTGAGTCAGCACCTCCATCACCCCCTATGAGCAGTGGCTCGCAGGCAGGGTGGCAGCGCTGTGTGGCGTTGGCTGGTGTTGGCTTTGGCTGGCTTTGGCATTGGCATTGCATTGTGGGAGTGTGGGGCTGCGGGTAACATTGTCACCCAAAGGTTAGTATCTAAAAAGAAGGATATTAGTTAGTAGAAAAGAATGACTTAAGAAAGAAAAAGCATACCTGTGGGCCCAAATGACAACTAGCATCGTTTGGGCACACTCGTTCCTGGGCTTTCTGACATGGGTGCTGTCGTGTGTCGTGGGTGGGTGCAGAGTGAGGGTAGAAGCGATGTTGTTGATCATTGGTGGTCGTGGGAACCATTTGCCAAAGTGGTGCCACTTTGGTTTTTATGGCAGCACACATGACCTAAAGTGTCCATGCGCAACCTCAGGCTATATAAACCCTCATCAAATGAACACTTTCCCCCCGGGCTTTGTCCCATTTACATTATTTAATAGTATCAATACCAAAGATTAGTAGTATCTACATTAGTTTATTATTTTTAGTGACTGTAATTTGGAGTACATACGTAGCAATATATATACTGTGAGAAGACTGGTTGCAACTGATTGCAACTGGTTTTCAAACGGTCTTGATATATTTTTGAAGTTGAGCAACCGGCAACCCAACTGACTCCAATATGGAGCAACCGCAACCGACGGTCCAGTTGCAATCGGTTAGGTTCAGTTCAGTTTCGGTTTTTTTTCTGGTTTAGTCAACCGGACCTTTAAACACTAGTGGTTTAGTGTAAAGACCTCCATTATCAAACCACAATGAACCAGGACTAATAGTCTGGTCTTTTCTGGTTCTGGTCCAGTCAAGTCCATGGTCTTTTTTGGTCTAATAGACTGAACTTTTAAACACTAACCTTCACCAGAATGAGTTTGATGGGATGAATATCATCTTCAACTTGCTCACGTTTGGCTGGGGAAAGCAGTGTCATCTTGTCAATCCAGTCCTCTATGTCTAGTGTTTAAAGGTCCGGTCATTGTAACCGCAAAAAAGACCGAAACCGGACCGGACTTTGACCGATGTAACCGGACTATCAGTCCGGTTATGTCCAGTTATAGTATGGTCGCAGTTACAGTTATGTGCAATGTGTAAAAACATCATAACCGACAAAAAACTGGTTATAACCGGTCTAAGACCGAACCACGGTCTCAGATACGTACATGAGTAGCATGCTGTGACAATTTCGGATCATATCAGTTCCTGGGTCATCCAAATCCATCCAGAAATGAGTGAGATATGACCAAACCGATTTCTATAGTCATGACTTGGTAATATAACCTTGGCCCATTATCCCTTTGCATATGTTGGGTGTAGTTTTGAGAATTACAACTTGTGCAAGGAAGCGAATCTGTAGTGCGGATGTGGGCGCACGTTTCCCGTCTCTAACGCAAGGCAATCGGATTCTTCTACGACGTGTTATGCATGTTTAACTAATTGGGTTGAGTTGATTTGTCAAAACTGGTGAAATGTAAATAATGTCTCGCAGGTGAGTCGGATCGCTTGGTGTCATAGACAGGGATTGTGCGTCTCCATCTGCGCTATAGAATCGGTCACCTACTCAAGTTGGCAATCTCAAAGCCTCACCCAATAAATGCGCAATACAAGCTAGTCAGCTTGAAGCTGTGGCAATATTAGTATACAGAATACCAGTTGTAACTGCAGTTAAAACTGGTTAAGACTGGTTACCAACTGGTCCTAAAATAGACTGGTTATTACTGGTCAATAGACCAGTGCATAACCGGTATTAACCGGTTACGTGCGGTCCAGTTACAGTTACACCATGATCCAGACATTTTGTAACTGGTTACAGTCGCAGTTACATCCAAAAAAGGCAAAAAAACCGGACTGGACCGGACCTTAAAACACTATCTATGTCATCATCTGTTGCCATTTCCATGTCTGTTTCACCCATCTCACCATTAATCTGACATTGTGCTATAGCTTCTATAGATTGTTGTTCTTCAAGGTTTTGGACTCCACACTGAGCCTGTGTTTGGAATCCAGACTCAGACTTGGAATCCATGATCAACTTGGACTGAGACCCAGAATCCCTGCTAGTCTTGGACTCAAAATTCAGACATAGCATCCCTGCTGATCTCAGACTCGGAATCCATGATGAACATGGACTCAGGGAATCCATAAACCCAGACTTCAACTTGGCATTCCTGCAGGTCTTGGACTTGCAATCCATGATCAACTTGGACTCAGACATGGAATCCCTGCTAGTCTTGGACTCAAAACTTGGACTCAGCATCCCTGCTGATCTCGGACTCGGAATCCATGAACCCAGACTTGGACTTGGCATTCCTGCACTGGGTCTTGGACTTGGAATGGACTTGGAATCCTTGAACCCAGACTTGAACTTGGCATTCCTGCAGATCCATGAACTGAGGTTCAGACTTGGAATCCATGATCAACTTGGACTCGGACCCAGAATCCCTGCTAGTCTTGGACTCAAAACTCGGACTCGGCATGCCTGCTGATCTCGGACTCGGAATACATGAACCCAGACTTGGACTTGGCATTCCTGCAGGTCTTGGACTCACAATCCATGAACACAGACTCAGAGTTGGAATCCATGATCAACTTGGACTCGGACCTGGAATCCCTGCTAGTCTCTGACTCAAAACTCGGACTCGGCATCCCTGCTGATCTTGGACTCGGAATCCATGATGAACATGGACTTGGGGAATCCATAAACCCAGACTTCAACTTGGCATTCCTGCAGGTCTCGGACTTGCAATCCATGATGATAAACTTGGACTCAGACACAGAATTCCTGCTAGTCTCGGACTCAAAACTCGGACTCGGCATCCCTGCTGATCTCAGACTCAGAATCCATAAACCCAGACTTGGACTTGGCATTCCTGCAGGTCTCGGACTTGGAACAGACTTGGAATCCATGAACCCAGACTTGAACTTGGCATTCCTGCAGGTCTCAGAGTCACAATCCATGAACCCAGACTCTGACTCGAAATCCATGATCAACTCAGCCTCAGACCCAGAATCCCTGCTAGTCTTGGACTCAAAACTCGGACTCGGCATCCCTGCTGATCTCGGACTCGGAATCCATGAACACAGACTTGAACTTGGCATTCCTGCAGGTCTTGGACTCGCAATTCATGAACCCAGACTCAGACTTGGAATCCATGATCAGCTCGGACTTGGACCTGGAATCCCTGCTAGTCTCACACTTGGCATCCCTGCTGATCTCAAAACTCGAACTCTGGGTTCATGGATTCCCTGAGTCCAAGTTAATCATGGATTCCGAGTCTGAGATCAGCAGGGATGCCAAGTCCGAATTGTGAGTCCGAGACTAGCACAGATTCCGGGTCCAGGTCTGAGTCAACCATGGATTCCAAGTCCACATCTGGGTTCATGGATTGCGAGCCTGATACCTGCAAGAATTCCAAATTCAAGTCTGAATTCATGGATTCCCTGAGTCCAAGTTAATCAGGAATTCTGAGTCCAAGATCAGCAGGGATGCCAAGTCCGAGTTTTGAGTCCATGACTAGCAGGGATTCTGGGTCCAAGTCCAAGTTGATCATGTATTCCAAGTCCAAGTCTGGGTTCATGGATTGTGAGTCCAAGACCTGCAGGAATGTCAAGTTAAAGTCTGGGTTCACAGATTCCAAGTCCGAGATCAGCAGGGATGCTGAGTCCAAGTTTTGAGTCCAAGACTAGCAGGGATTCCAGGCCCGGGTCTGAGTTGACCATAGATTCCAAGTCCACATCTGGGTTCATGGATTGCCAGTCTTAGACCTGGAGGAATTCCAAGTTCAAGTCTGGGTTCATGGATTCTGAGTCCAAAATCAGCAGGAATGCTGAGTCCGAGTTTTGAGTCCAAGACTAGCAGGGATTCCGGGGACGAGTCTGAGTTGATCATGGATTCCAAGTCCGAGTCTGGGTTCATGGATTGTAACTCTGAGACCTGCAGGAATGCCAAGTTCAAGTCTGGGTTCATGGATTCTGAGTCCAAGATCAGCCAGGATGCTGAGTCCGAGTTTTGAGTCCGAGACTAGCAGGGATTCTGTGTCTGAGTCCAAGTTGATCATGGATTGTGAGTCCGAGACCTGCAGGAATGCCAAGTTGAAGTCTGGGTTTATAGATTCTCTGAGTCCATGTTCAGCAGAGATGCTGAGTCCGAGATCAGCAGGGATGCCGAGTCTGAGTTTTGAGTCTGAGACTAGCAGGAATTCTGGGTCTGAGTCTGAGTTGATCATGGATTCCAAGTCCGAGTCTGGGTTCATGGATTGTGACTCTGAGACCTGCAGGAATGCCAAGTCCAAGTCTGGGTTCATGTATTCCGAGTCCGAGATCAGCAGGCATGCCGAGTCCGAGTTTTGAGTCCAAGACTAGCAGGGATTCTGGGTCCGAGTCCAAGTTGATCATGGATTCCAAGTCTGAACCTCAGTTCATGGATCTGCAGGAATGCCAAGTTCAAGTCTGGGTTCAAGGATTCCAAGTCTATTCCAAGTCCAAGACCCAGTGCAGGAATGCCAAGTCCAAGTCTGGGTTCATGGATTCCGAGTCCGAGATCAGCAGGGATGCTATGTCTGAATTTTGAGTCCAAGACTAGCAGGGATTCCGGGTCTCAGTCCAATTTGATCATAGATTCCAAGTCCGAGCCTGGATTCCAAACACAGGCTCAGTGTGGAGTCCAAACTCTCCAAGACTGAGCCCAGGTAAACTACAAAAACCATCAAGTCCACTGATCATGTGATGTTTTTATTTGTTGATGGTCCGTGCACACTTCCATGTACTTATAAGATGGATGTTGTTCAGTGTATGACCCACCTTTACATTTACTATTGAACACTCTAGGCTGCCCCTTAATAAATTTGCTAGCTGAATGGATAGACCAAGTTCGGACTCCATATCCCACAGGCTACTTACATACATTTCCAATACATAATGTACCTTATGTATTTAATGAAAAATCCATTCAAATTTGTGTTTTCATCCAAAATCATGAGGACTTATATTAGCTTTATTAACCATCACAGCTTCAGACTCAATCCAAGCCCATCTCCAAGTCAGACCATGAAAATCGGCCTCAGACTCACTGGAAGTTGGGCTCGGGCTCGGAACCACCTGAAGTCGGGCTTGGGATCACCTGGAGTCGGGCTCAGGATCACCTGGAGTCGGGCTCAGGATCAGCTGGAGTTGGGCTCGGGATCAGCTGGAGTCAGGCTCGGGATCAGCTAGAGTCGGGCTTGGAATCACTTGGAGTCGGGCTCAGGATCCCTGCCCTTCAGCCCACCCATATAGTATGGGGCAAGCTTTGCATCCGGCGGACCCGTGTCTAACGGGTCCATTTTCCCCTTCGGCTGAGTCCACTGGCCCATGTGGCACGGGGGCTTTTGTCATCCGCGCACCCGTGTCGTTTGGATATTGATCACTTATATATGTGCTATCTCAGGTACACTTCACTATGATGAATACTGTTAAATAACATGTCTACAGGCTTCTCCCTCTTTCAACTGCAGATGGGCCAAAGCCCAAGAATCATACCCCACTTGGTAAAGAGCAACAAGATCATGAAGACATGTGGGCAGTGGACATGATCACATGCCTGGAGAAGGATGTGCTGGAAGCACAAGATAACTTACTCTGGGCTAAGATTTCACAAAGTCTGAGTGCAGATAATCACTGCTCTGACAATTTTCCCTTCACAGTAGGTGGTCGTGTCATGTTATCTACACTACACTGGCATCAACAATACAAGAAAAAGGATCAAAAATGAGTTGTGAAGTTTATGCCTCAATTCAACAGACCATACTCAACTTGTGCTAGAGGGCCACTGCTGCGCATGGCATGTCCGAGTTTCCTCAAAATTTTTGAAGCTCAGACACGGCTTCAACCGTGCCTTCCACAGATGTCTGCTTGATGAGGCGCCAGCTCTTTGGATTTTCAAATCCCTGAATCTTGTGGTTTTGTGCCCAACTACGTTGAGCCTATTCACAAGGTAGGTCATTAGTGCTTGTATGCAAGTGGGAAATCTTACATCCATGAGGCTTGACAGCCTATCGTCCGTTTCACCGGTGAAGTGTTCATCGCACAGAAGATTGAGGGCCACGACTAGTCAGAGTCAGCATCATACAAACTGCATTCTAGCCTTACTTACGAGCATTTGTCAAATCGTAGTCCTCATCCATAATGGTAGTCTGTTCGGGGTAGAGTTGCATTTGGTATTCTCTCTCCGGATCCTGATGTTGCAGAGTTCTAAATAGCTGGTTGTTTCCGTGGCATCCACTACGTCTCACCCATGTTTGGGCGGGGGCACATCAAACACGGCTACCTTATCTGTTATGCTACCCTATCAATAATCTCATTGTCCCGCAGCTGGCCCCATAGCTTATGGTGAGATGAAACACGGCAGACGCCACGAGAATAGATAATAATAAACTACAGAAAACTCAGTACAGTACAGTACATCGATCGGGTACTAATGCCGACACCCGGTTTCGGCAATCACCCGAGAATAGATAAAAATAGATACCAACATAACCTCGTTCTCAATACTGAGAACTCGGAATCACAAGAACATCCCCTGAGCACTCCACCATTACAGTCAAGCTGCTGAACTCACAAAACACCTTCCCTACATTCCATACCTCACAAATGATGTCATTCCTTGAGAATAACAAAGGCCTGTTTCCTCAGCAGGCCACAACTTCTTGAAAACATCCAGAGCTGGTGACAATCAATGCTGAAGAAAAATACTTCATTGACTGAATTCTCAAGGAGCAGAAGCAAGGTCGAGGGACAGAATACCTGGTACAGTAGCATGGATATGGCCCTGAAGAAGACAGGTGGTCACCATGATGGGAGCTCAAGGTGTGTGAGATGTTGGACATTTGGTTGGTGAAGACAAGAACAGTTGACAGTATGTAGAGCATTCCTTCTCCACCAACCAGTAGCTTTTCCCCACTGGGGTTTTCAACACACCCATGCTTGGGTGTTCCCATTTTATGTTATCTCCTGCCTCTGCCTGTTTCCTTTTTTTTCTGATGGGTGGGGACTCCACTGGGGAGGGTGTAAGCCCACTGACCACTGTTTATCCTTATTGACATGCACACTACAGCTGACAACACACAACACATCATCATCTTATCCTCCAACCATCACCATTCCCCCCTTTGTTATCCCCCTGTTATCCTAGATCTAGAACCCCTCGTCCACACACCTTGGACTCATTAC